>WMED01022308.1:0-11700 GCA_019650415.1 Pipa parva | reverse complement strand
CCTTACATACCCCCTAGCAGAGTTCGGCAGTGCGTGCTTTTGCTGCCGCTGCCGGCAGCACATTACAGTTGAAGGAACCCGGAAGCACTGATCACATGCGCTTCCGGGTTCCTATTGGCTCCTGTGACCGATCGGGTCAGCCAGGACTCTCTCTGTGCCAGATCCAGCGCTGGACCGGGGGCCGCAAACTAGCGTCCCGAGGGCCGCGAGTTTGAGACCCCTGAACTAAATAGATTGTAAATGCAAGCTTTCCAGACTATTTAGGTCTTTTTGTCAGGCATGGCATGGGACTCATCTCCATAGAACTAGATTAACATTTGGCCAATGGTTCCAAACTGGTGTCAGTTGTTAAGCCCCCAACAAACCAAATAAATTGTGTTTAATTAGCAACTTGTAACATACCAATTTGTTCTAGAAGAATACATTAAAACATATTATCTATATTTAAAATTTAAGCACTAAGTCCTGTGCCTCTTCTACCATATACCTGTATTGTTCTGCTTGTGGTCCTTTCTATTGATCTAACTATGGTTCTTTTCTATCCTCTCTCCCTTCTTTTGCTGTATCTCTGTATTCTCTCTCTTTGTATTTTGTCTTTATGGTCTCTCCATTCTTCTGCTTGACACATATCCAAGAAAAGTGGTTATTGCCAGGTGAACCAGCACACAGTAGATCTCACCCATAGGTTGATTACATTTCACAAACATGGCCCTTGTGCATAGGGATAGAAAGTTATAAACCTGTTAAATAAAATGCAGAGTGACCCTAATTGCATTGTATTTGAAGGGATATTTCTGTCAATTTGATCATTGTAGTAAGGTGGTTTGGAAAGACTCCTTTCACCAACGCTTCCTATCAGATGATTGAAACAAACTGCTTGCTAATATATTGTGATTATTTCTACTTTATTTTTATATTAATTGGAAAGATTAACTTTAACTAGTTTCTACAATTACTATACATCTACAACCTTTAGGTAGGCTTTTGTTAGGATTGCAGTACAATACAGGAATCTTTAATTTAAACAGGAGGAGGAAAGTCAACGAGGTTATAGCTGAATGGCTTAACAGCTATGTTGGGAGAAGAATGGTGTCATTTGGAAGTTGGACTGGAGTAGAATGAGTGCAGAATAGAGCTCTGCTGCACTTACAGGACATAACTTGGCTGGAAGAACCAAAGACAAACATGAGCTCTGTTGGCTTAAGCAGTGTTTTTAACTATCTGGCATCACTTTTATCCATTTGAATTTGTCTGTGTAGAAGGTTGCTGGATGGCTGAACCATACAGGTACATGTAACACTTGTGAAAACTTCTCCGTTTGATTCTGTATATTTTTGGTGGTTCGAAGCTTTGAATAAGTTCTTGGTTTGTTTCACTCCTACCACCTTCTTTTGGTTGCTTTACTCATGCATACAGATTATGTGTGATATTGCTTGCCATGCTTTCATATAAATATACTTTTGCACAGTAAAAAATGTATATACAATCTAAACAGGCAAGTGGAAAGGTGGTTAATGGAGTGTATGTGCCACTAAAATTTCATATAGCAGTGGCATAAATCCTGCTACTGTATATTGTTCGCTTGCAATGTTATATCACTGAGCTGGCTTTAAGTGGATTTTGGGATTGGGATTTAGGAATTACTGGAAAGCATGGGAGGGAAGATCACTCTGGATGTAATAGAGAAACAGGCGTGCTTCATAAGGTGGGAAAGGAAGCAAAGGCCTGTGGGCTGAGATGTGGATGTTACAACCTAGAAAAGAGACAACTGCTGTGTATCTCTGAGCCTGCTCTTTGGGTAAGATCCCTTGTTCACTTGTTTACTAGTTAAACTGCTTTTATGAGCAAAGTGTTTTGTTTAAGTTTGATGAAGAAAGCATGTTTCTATTATAATCTGCATTTCCTGCAAAGTCTGTTTATGTTTGCTGAAGAAAGTGTATTATTTTTTTTTGCTACCTACATCAGTGCAGACAATAAACTGGACTGCTATTAAACGTATTCTTGGCCAGGTTTGCCTGATTTATACTGGTAAAACCAAATGCCCACAGATCCCAGTCTACAGCAGTTAAAGCCTGGTTTAGACAAAGGTTACTATTAGTTCTAGCATTTGGCATGTGTTTGAATGCATAGCAATGGAAGGCACAGAAATTTTGATTAAAAAAAAGTCTGTCTGGAGTAGTATAAACCATAAGATCCCAGTCTATCCTTCACAAAGACAGTCAAGTATGAGAGATAACGGATGGAGAGATTTTATAATTTTTTTTTTTATTTTACAGAATTTTAAATCATTTGCAAATCATTTGTTTTTTTTTTTAGTTTCCTAAATATACAAGTTAGGCTAGTGCAATTAATTATGTGTTATTTGTGTCATAGAGAGCTTATCACTAAACACAGTGTGCAGATTAAGCTTCTAAAAATGTACAAATCACAAGACCCAAAGACTAAGCATTATCAAAGTGTTTACCACCTATGCAAATAAGAATTCTGTAGCACACAAAACGTAAGCACCCCTTTGATTGATCTAAACTATATTCTCATTAAGAAGCATATAATAGTCTACATTTAATGCAATCAGCTATGAGAAATGAAATCAAATGTTCCTTTGCTGTAGCCATCTACCAAAATCCACACTCAATGAACAGACCCAGTCTTCATTCTTTATCTGAAAAACATATTTAAAGTCTATATATTATTTTGTTACACTAGCATATGTTAGGTTTGTGAAATGGTTTTACAAGTCTGAAATAGTAAACTCCATGTTCCTAGGTTTAATTCGCAGACACCAGTGAATAATAATAATAAGTATTCTAGACATACTGGAGTGCTTGTGGGCTACATGCTAAGTGGCACATAAAAATACACATGTGAAATAAAACCTGCAGACAACTAAAGGTCACACCAAATGATGATTTTTTCCCCACAAAGTCTATATAACAACATTTTCTAAACATTTTGAATTTTATGTAGTTCATTTAGTGTTATTAATTTTCCCAGCATCATTTGTCCACACAACAATTCTCCAGGTAACTACTACTAATTGCATATTGCACAAGGCGCACTAAAGTTGGCTATACACATACTAATTCTGTCAAAGATTTTTAAAAAATAATTAATTGTAAAAAATTTCTAAAAAACCTTTATGAGCATGGATGATCACAGATCAGTCTCTCCATGAAGACGAACCTGAAGTATGGCAATTCCGATGACCAAGAATGTCCTCACTCCTAAGATGTAAATCTGACACTGATCATAACTAAAGGAATCCATTTGTTCACACTCAACTTTAGATTCCACTTACATGCGTAGAACGAAAAAAAAAAAAGATCTGCTCATGAGTTTTATGGTGAGTTCGAGGAACTGAGCCAGGGGGGCACGTACTATGATGTACAAGTCACATGCAGGGGGTGCATACACAACATAAACAAACATTGAAAAGTGAAAACGATTTTGTGTTTTTGAGTTCTCACCTCTTAATCAAGCAGCCCTACTCCTGCAGCAAATCTATGTACAGACACTTCCTGTATAGTGCCCGGAAGTCACCTCCCCCTAATGAGGTCACATAATGACTCATTCTGCTAGTGCATGTTTAGTAATCTGATACTTTCCTTACTGAGGATTTCATTAATCGTTTTTCCATTTTACAATACTTTAATGGGGAAACCTTTATAAATAGGGTTTACTTACACTTTAAGTTTGGGGAACTGAGCCGATCAGGTTAGTTTACTTTGGAGCAATAGATCTCCTTTAACTTGGAGCTTTTAGTACAATCAAATCAATAATGTTGTAGTTGATGCTGCAAAGGATATTATATTTTCACACTTTTTAGGTTGAAAGGGCACAAAAAAATGAACAAAATTAAATGCTATAAGAAAAATAATGAAACCATTCAACATACAAATATTGCTACAACATTTGTCTAGTAAGATATCCATATTTTGATACAGCATTAATCATCATTGAAGATGGCTTCTAATGGGAAATTTGGAAGTCAATTAGATTACATGTTGTTGAAAATTAAGTTTTTCTTTTTCAAGTTGGTACTATGAAATGCATTATTAAAATGTAATTCCACGTTGCTATTGTATTTCATTTAGACCATAGTTCTGTACATTTTTCCCTCTGTTCATTTATATCTTTTTCCCACTCATATTTCCATTTCCTGTCAGTTTGCTGGATTGAATCTTGAAAATGTTGTCTTTGTGCTGTCGTCTGTATTTACTGAAAGAGGTGAGACATAGAACAAGGTGTGACTGTAGAGTAAGATAGCAGATACATCCAATTATGTAGCAGAGACTGGATGTAGGTCAGTTTGATGGCCTAGTTCATATATGAGACAGAGCTCACCGAGCCAAATTTAAAAGCCACTTTCTTATGTCTAGAGCAGCATTAGATATGTTTTTTTTTTTTGTTCCATGGACTATTATTCCTAATAAATGGAGAAAATGAGATGGTGCAACCCATGATATTTTCCAATTTTCCCTTAATAAAAGTTTTTGATACTTTAATTGTTGTGAAATACTGTCACAGAAATAATGTTCTGTTAATGAAAGCATAGCAGTAACCTTTTCTCAGCGTTTTTTCATGTTAACATTAAAATCACAAGGATATAAATCATTCCATTAAATGTCACAACAGTTAAGCAACAAAATGCAGATGAAGCATAACATTGTTTCCTAGTGGATTTTTTATAGCATCTAAATGAAAAGGTGTCATTTTCCTTTGGTGATTGGAAAGCCTCTCTAGTGGCAGAACTTCTCATTGCTGGGTCCTGAATCAGGATCAGAAACCAGAGAGCTCCCCACTCCGTGCAGTAATGTGCCCTTAGGGGCTCCCTGGACCAACGCAGCTGCTGCAAGGATTTGACCACAATTGTTATGCCCTGGAATCTCTCCCTCAAAGTCCATCTAATCCACTCATTTTTAGCCCAGGGACACACTTCCTACTCTGTAGCTGAGCTGGACAAGGGGTATTCTTTGACTTCTGTGGGATAAACCACAAAGGCTCCAGTTGTGGCAGTTGGGGAGAGAGTCTTTTGTAGTTCAGCAGATATATTCTCTTTTGGGAAATGTTAATGCTACTTTAATATCTGATTACCTGATGGGGTGTGCCTTTGTTCCCTGAGCATTTGTTGTCATGCTGCTAATACTTTGCACTGTTCTCTGTGCAGCTTTGTCATATGCCTGTTATGTTCGAGGTACAGCCTCCTTCCCATGTGTATAAACTGCATAGGGGTTTTCATTCTACCTGGTTATCTGGCAAAGTGCAGAGTTTTTGGATTCACTTCCAGTTCATGCCTCTGAAATGGTTGACCTATATTACTTACCTCTGCTGCCATTACACAAGCTGACCCTAAGGAAGTGATGGCTAACCTATGACACGTGTATCAGACGAGATTTTTGCTGACATGCGTCATGGTGCTGTTCGTGCTGTGCTCTCATTAGGAGAGTTGCCCCGTCTTCAAAAAATTATGGATTTTTCTCTAACACACTACCCAAAATATACTTGTTTTTTGTCGAATTTTGACACACTGAACTCAAAAGGCTGACTGCCCTAAGGTGATGTGACTGCTTAACCTTTTTGGGGGGAATAATCCTCCCTTCCTCAGGAAATAAACAAATACAAGTGAAAAGCATCTAGGTTCAGAGACCTGTAGTGGACCAAATTGCAATTACAATATAAATTTCACAATGTAACATCAAATACAATATACATAGAAAATACATTAAAATACTGTGAGCGTATACAAGGCCAAATTGGCCATCTGATAACAATATCACTAGTGGGATTACATTGTGTTGTTTGAAAGTGTTTTTGCCATTTGTGTCGCTTGTGCTGGTTTGGTCTGATTCAGCACCAGGAGTCTCAGACTGCCCAAGAGGAAACTAAGCCATAGGTCATTGTAACTATCCCAACCACAGCCATTAACTCACCAAATCTTCCCACACACCATTTTCAGTGCCATTTAACATCAAAACTGTGACAATAAACATAAATAAATGCAACATGCATTCACAATCTAAGCTAGCCAACGTTTTATTCATCTGTTTTTCTGTTTCTACTTTTTAATCTTTTTGATCGATAACACAAAACTGTAACATACAGGAAGAGGTAAGACCCCTTAATAGCAGCTCCTCCCCAAAGTAGCAGAAAGCATCCTGGGATGCATTATATATAACATACAGGCACCTTACAACTTTTTGTTGCTCTGGCTGGGAAGGCCAGATATACTGCTCCTGTGGAAGACTATTCCACAGTTTCACAGCTGTCGGCATAAAGAACCCTTATTCTATTTTGTGATTATTTTTTTTTTTCTGTCAGCCTTAGAGGGTACCTATTAGTCATTTTCAAAATGTATAAACGCGATCATGCTGGAATATGAATAGTATTGCATAGCACAGAAATAACTCTACTGCAAATTGTGGAATGACAATGCCAGCTCTGCTGTTGATAAGCAGACAGAAAGGCACAGTTACAGACAGATGAAATACATACAAATATCTCAAAAATATTTTAATTTTAATATGCAGGGAGTGTCTGGATTTTATATTTGGAATGCAGTAAGATTTTTTTTTTTTTTTTAAATGTTAAGCAACTGCTTTGCTTTGAAAATAAGAAATTGCTTCTGATGTAAATAAAAGGCATAACATTTTTTTTTCAGGACATCTTTTGCAAGTATAATTTTTAGACCAGTAAATCAAATATTTAATTAAGTGCAATTGCTTTGCAGCTCCCTATTAATTAAATTGAAGACATTTAAGGGTATATTTTACTGCCATATAAACATCAATAGCTTGCCTTTGAAAACAGTTTTACCAAGATACTACCCAACCAAAGCTGCCACTTTATGCATATTAATTATAATAAAATAAATTGTGCACTTGTAAAAAAATAACTATGTTTCATCATGGTCCTAAGATATAATATAAAACAGAATGGGTTTTACAGTTCTAACTTTTAGCAGCATGTTGCATAGAAAACAAAATAATTACTTTTTTTTAATCCCACCTCATTTTTGCAATTGCTAACTATTGGATGTAAAATTACACATAAAAGCACAGAGGATGCCTTCATTTGTGGATGCGTTGATTAAGGGGGCACTATAGTGCTGATATAACTGCACACATACATAGAAAACTCCTTTATACTAAGCCAATTGCTGACACAAATAGTTAAAAGAAGTTTAGGGAAGAAATAATACTTGTTGTTTGTTTCCTTAAATTAGTTTTCCTGAGAGCTGACATTTTCCTCCCCCACTCCCCCTCCTCTTTCTGTTCTGCACGAGAAGAAAAAGCTGCCTGACTGCTATTGGTTAAGCAGTGTGCTGACCTTTTTGCCAAATAAATTAAGTGGGAATGCAGGAGATTACAGAGGGAAAGCTGACTTGTGCACATGTGCTAAGTAGTAAGTAGGTCAAAAATGTCTGGGGGAGGGTACCTTTTAATGGAAAACTGGCCAGTACACGTCACACACACATTTCCTGGTGCAGGAGTTTATCAGTGCTGCCTAGTGAATCATTCTGCATCACATGAAACACCTACTGGGGAGAAACGCTTCTCACTAAGGTATTGTATTGCATATGTAAAGATGTAATTTGACTTTAGTTCCCCTTTAAATGTGTAACATTTTAAGTAAATGGCAGTTGCTGTAGCATGCAGCTGTCCTTCCACTCGCTTGGGATATTAGTAGAGCATTTGGGCTGCGGGCCGGATAGCACCGCGTCTGACCCACAGACCGTAGGTTGGGCATCACTGGTCTACGTAACTCCAGGGACTGACAGGATGAACTTTGTGTTTAGAAGAGTGCCCCTCATGTGACTGAAAAAGACTGCAAGTTAGGAGATCCTTATAAATAAATACATAAATAATTCTAATGCAACAAGGATAGAATTCACTACTGTGAATAATACTGAAAAGTACTGCAGAAAAAAAAATCAGACAAAACTGACAATAGACAAGTTAAAACGGAATCAAAGGAAGCAGTTGGTCAAAGGGGAAATGTTTTTAGTTGAGTCTAATAATTTATATCAGACTGTACCTTGCAGCCATTTGAATATTTTATCTTATTTCCTCCTGCTCACTCTGATTTGTTGGGAAAAAGGTTATTTATATGATACTCCCATGTCTGTATTATAATTGTATGGGATTGTACAGTGCTGTGTAACTTAGTGGTGGTTTATAAATGAAAATATACATACATACATACACACTGTAGTTTACTATAGCAATATCTGACTTTTTTCAGAGGAAGCACTTTAGTAGCTTGAAGCATTGCTCTCACTCCAGGGTTTGAATAACAAAGAGAACCATCTCTTCCTATAGAAGCTTATAAACTGCCACAAACACAAGACCCCTTTTAGCTGGGATACATACAAATAAAAGGTGCTGAGTGTAATCGAATCATAGCCACTCTATAAGATAGACACCAAAAAATTAAATAGTTGCCTGCTGGTGTCAGTATCAGCACTTATGTTGATTAGAAAAGTATTAGGTGTCTGGCAACTGAGTTTAGTAACCTAAGGTAGTAATGCAGTTATAAGTGTTTATATTATCTTGGGGATTGTGAAGCTGAGCTAGAAATTGTGGTGACTGTGCCAGATACATGTACTGTAGTGAAATATTTTCAGAGGTATTCATCAACGGGGCAAACTTAACAGTAACCTATAGCAACCAATCAGTTGTCGTCTTATTATTCTTGCTTCCTTATACCAGAGCATACTGGTTGCTGTGGGTTCCTAGACCTCTGTAAATGATTGCCTATGTGGATGAATTCCACTGTTTTTGTTCTACCACCATAAAGCAAGTTCATTATTTTATTATTAATTATTATTACAAACACTGTGTCATATAGTTAGATTGTGGAAGAGCAATACCCAAACGCCTTCATTATTCCAGTTGAATTTCTCCTTTGGGTTTAGGTTTTCTCCTTTATGCAGCCATCTCAGACTGCAGTCAATGTCTGCACCCCACACACCAACTAAAAACTAAATTCAACTACTGATGTTCTAATCGCCTTTTAATTTTCTCTTCAGGTGTGATGTGAGAGTGCTGTCAAAACATGCCAGAAATAATCATTTAGATACTGTAGCACTAAATCCTGTCCTTTTTATTTTTCAAACTCCTGTAAACACATTATAAGTGAAGAAAAGGTTTGGTGATGAAAGAATACAGGGAGAAAAAAAAATCACATCTTTGTAAATGCTGTAGCCTGTTAAGCTAATTTTCACTTCATTTGGATATTGAAAAAGTGCATTCTAATGTTTTGCTTGGGTTAGGAGTAAATAATTAATCAGAAATTTGGTGTAAGCAATGCATTTGCAAGATAAGGTTCTTCATCTTAATCAAAGCACAGTGAAAGATTGTCAGGATAATAAATTAGATCTATCATGTTTCAGTCTCTTTGGCCAGTGTTCTCTGGTGAGCATTAATATTTTATTTTCATTCATACAACTATGTGATGCAGGTCATATTTAAATGGAGTTGACGTCTCTTAAGGGTTGGCCTGACAACAAAGTACTGCATTATCCTTCTTTTATCCTCTCCTCAAGACACTAAATGACATTCCATTTTGAAGCTGTCATGCATAACATGGAAAATTATTGAATAATAACTAAAGATCTTTTTTTTTTTTTTCCAACTGAGGATCCAGTACTCATGATTCTTAAGCAGATAGCCACTATGGTAAAATGTTTTAAATATAACATCTGTGGATCAAATAACACCACATTAGGATTAAAGATTAAGAAAAAATGTAAAGTCTATATCAATAAAGGTGCTCAAATATCTGAGGTACTCATTGATCAAAAGAAAATCTAGTAAGCATTCTTTTGTTTTAAATGACCATTTGGCCACTGGAGGGCACTATTTAATTGGATTTTATGGTTGATTTAATTCTACTTTGAGAATATGGTGGCTCAGTCTTATACATAAAAGCCATTATGTATAAAAATAATTCCGGGAGAAATTACCTAGGCCCATATGTTTTACTAAACATTTAAATGAAAATAAATGTAATTATATTAATTCTTATAAATAGGCTTCCGTCTCTCTCTTTAAACAAATAAACTATTTATGGCTGTTGGAAACCAATCTGTCCATATTTAAATAAACATTTAAATTTGAATATAGTTCAGTGTTGACTACTCATAGCAAACAATCTAGAACAAAATAGCAACAAGCAACATAAAGCCACAATCAAGAGTTGCTAGGTAACAACAAGCAGAAAATTGTGTTTGCAGCCTAAATATTAACAATGAATATTTGTTGATGCTGTAGGAAACCACGCATTTAAAGTTCTAAATGATTATGCTCCCTAATATTAACATTGAGGCACCAAGCAACATTTACTTTTCTTAATAGATCAGTAACTAGACAATCTGTTTTCTCTCCACAGTGCTCGCTCTCTTCCCAAGGTGTCTATGGCAATTAATTTTCCCATCGGGCCACATTAGAAATTTGAATGGTTTTGGAGTGCCAGAGCAATATACTGTACTTAACTTGCCGGTACCTATGGCAATTGGCCATGCCCTCCCCATTTTTGCAGGCTCACGAGACCTGGACAGAGATGGTTAGAGGGCCGGATGTGGCCCGCGGGGCGTATAATGCCCAGGTCTGGTCTAGACTATATTTTCATACAATGTCATGCCATTCTGATAGGGCTGCAACTAGTAGTTGCTTTGTATGTAGCCTGCCAGAGGTGTTTTCCTGGAGTGCTGTGAGAAGGTGCATGCATCTTCCAAAATAAGATAGAAATGACTAGCTTCTTAGGTTGGAAGGATAGATTTCTGTTAAAGAGAGATTAGGAATCGAGTAGCAGGTATTTTGCCCCATGGAGGAGTGAGAAGGGGTATTGCCCAAGGACTGGAGGTGAATCTTCACCCAGATGACAGTGGATATTGCTGGAAACCCCTTGAGAGGTAGTGTGAAAGCTGTGCATCGCTGTCATCATCCACTGTATAATGTTGTTGTGTGTGTCACATTGTTGTTGTAAATACTCTTTAGCTAAGCAATCTTTTTTTTCAAGAATTACAGCGGTTTTCCCTTAAGCATGCTATGAGTTGTTTTAATAGTTACAAAAACTCATTGAAAAGATGATATACAAAGTACATTTTTTTTTCCCCCTGTTTTAACACTGGGGCAATGTTTTGGAAAAAGTTAAAGAATTTTATACATGTTGCAGCCTGCTCTATGGATTAATAGCAAGATACTCTGGTTTAGCATAAAGGCAGTGTTTCCAGGCCTAATAGTACAGTGTGCTCTTGTTTAAGAGCAAGTTGTAGTATATTATAGGCACTGCAGAGTATATTCAAATCCTGGGGTGAAGGAGCCAAAGAATTCAGAGAGCAAAACTAAGTAATAAAGGCAGGGCTGGTGTCAGCTTCAGCACACGGCATAGTTGGGCAAGTGCTGGGGTCCACAGAGCCTCTGGGGGCCCCAGCACTTGCCCGCAGGACCAGGCCTAGGAGTAGGCAGGGTAGGCGGCTGCCTAGGGTGCAGCAGGAGGGGGACGCTATCTTCTGGATCGCCCCTCTCCTTAGCACAGTCCCTAACTGCCTACTCCTTGGCCCTGCTGTCTCTGCTGTAGTGCTGTAACGTCCTGTCAGTGGCAGGAGGAAGTTACAGGAGGAGGAGGGAGGAGGGACGCTGTAGTGCTAAGTGCTACAGCAGTGATAGCCGGCTCAAGGAGCTGCAGGTAGGGAGAGTG
>WMED01022307.1:0-11701 GCA_019650415.1 Pipa parva | reverse complement strand
TCTGGCCACCCGAAGCTACCCCGTGAGAGATACGGGGTACGTAGGGAAAGGGTTAATCAATGATCAAGTTAAAAAGCTCCAACCAAACAAACTGGAGTTCAAGGAAGAGTTTTTTTTTTAATGTTTCATGTCTCTGATTGGTTGCTATGGGTTTCTAGACCTCTGTAACGTTTAGTTGTGGTTAAAGGAGAACTAGAGTAATTATACTTATTTGATCAATCTAGCAGCAGTACACTAATGATGAAATTTACTAAACTCAAAAAAGCCAATTTTGCCTTTTTGAGTTTAATCTCTGTAAATATTGCTGTTCAATTGGTAAATATTAATATGATTTTTACCAATCGAAACTTTTCGATTGGATTTTTTGATGAAAAAGTAGCCAAAGCACTAATGTAAAATATGGCTACTTTTCCATCAAAAAAATTCAAACGAAAAGTTTTGATAGTAAAATCTGATATTTTCCCATGGAACAACAATATTTAGATGGAATAAACTTGAAAAGGCGAAATTGGCCTTTTTGAATTTAGTAAATTTTGCCCTAAATTTACTGCTGCTAGATCAGCATACATCTCACAATCCTTAGCCCAGGATTGGAACATGAATACACCACTGCCCCATCAAAAATATAGACATTGATATCTATCTGTAATGGAAAGAACCCTCATAGAAAAGCATTGCAAAGTGTGCCCCATTAACAGTTTATTTCGAAGAGGAAACATTTTTATTGATTCTTTGTAAATCAGGTGAATCGAAAAGTACAAGGAAACAAAAATTGACAGTGAATGATGAAATCAATCGATATGGTCAGAAAGCTCTTAGTAATTATGCCTCTTGGTGCACTGCTGCTAGATTGATCAGGTAAGTATAATTATTTAGTATAGTTCTTCTTTAAGGGAGTGTAGGAAATTGGAAATGGAGATAGTAATACTTAGTACTACTTAGTGGTGGTTTTTTCTGGCACAGTATGTTTCAACATGGTAATGGTTCAAGGGTAAATCTCTAGAGAATACGGTAAGTAAATCTTTTTGTAATTTGAATTAAAAATGTTGATATTTTGAAATTTAAAAAAAGGGATGGTTTAAGATTTATTGGAATGCACTACATTTTAACGTCATTTACACATTGTATTACTAAATGAATAGCCTTCATTGTTCATAGCCTCTAGGGACAGCTGTGAAGAGATTTCTAATCTGTAACAAGTCCAAAGGGTTTAGGGGAAACCATCTTAAAGGTTTCAGGTCAGAAATCTCCTAGCTATAAGAATATATATTTATACCATAGTGAAAATATACACTTTGATCTTAGTATTACTTTTATGTCCTAAAAAAAGACATAAACAAATCTTTAGCTATCTATCTCCAAGATGAAAAAAAATATTAGATTACAATTTAGTGGAATTATATTCTAGAATTATTGTCATATCTATATCCTTATTTCACCTCTGTGATTTTCATTCTCAAGCGGTGATTTTCTGACTGCAAACCTTCTAACCGGGAAGTGCTGGCTTGGTTTACACTCGTTACTGACGTTGATGTCTTTGAGTCTTCTTTCTTTTGATTGTGTGTGAATTGAAATCTTCTGTTTTGAGTTGCCGCATCAGGATTTGTCCTTAAAGATATTAGCTGTGAACATTGAAAAACAATTCATATTATAATTTAGATATTACTTTTTTGAATATTATATTACCTGGAATTTAACAATCACATTTGTAATTGTATTGCTATGACTAAGGGAAATACTACACGTATTTTTAATACTTTAATATTTTCTCTGAGTATAGAAGTTGAATAAACTGTACACACTTTGATCTATTAAAATTATTCTCAGTTCAATATTTTAAGCTTTCAAATTGATAAACTAGTTTGGTGAAATGTAGTAATTAAACACTTGATTGGAAGAGTTGGCAAATCTGTGACAAATTTCCCATTGTAAAGTTGATACTGCGACAAAGTTTAAAGTTACGACTGTGACAATATTTCCATAGTAAAGTCACGACTGTGACAATATTCTCATTATAAAGCCACAACTGTGAGTAACAGTCTGTTGCGACTGTCTTTAGCTGACGAATTCACACTTTTATGCACCAATTCGGACTTAGCCAATAACCCCCTTAATGTCAACAAGGGAGAGAGGATTTGTGGGTCCTGACTGATTCACCAATGTACCACCAGTGCATTCTGGGATTTTCTAGTATTAGCAGTGCATGCACTGTCTACCAGCAGGCCAGTAGACAGTAGATATTTTTTTCATGGGCCAAATATAATTGCTCTGCCACAGTTTGACACCCCTGTGGTAGAAGGTTAATCTAGAAACTGTATGTGACTGCTTGGTTTCTATTTCCTTTTTTCTTTTTATTTCAATTTTTATTGATTTTATGTAATTAGATACAAAGGAAAACAATCATGTACAATAATAAAATGAGCATCGAATAATGGTTTCAGTTTTACAAGAATGCACATTTGACAATTATACAATGTAAGATTGCAAATAATAAACACCAAATACTGTAAATCTACTATTGGAATGTACCTGGATATAAAGTAAATAAAAATACATAAAGGTAACACATTAAATGTATGTCTGTAAAAATTTCTATAAGTAGTAACTGAATTGCAACCAGAATATGAGTTATTTATATTATTGCTAGCAAATTAAGAAAGAGAAAAGAAAGAAGGAAATTACTGAAGGAGAAATTAAAGGAAAGAAAGAAAAAGGTAAAGAAAGAAGAATAAGAAAGAACTCTTGTGAAATGCCTGTATTTATCATCCACATTCGAGTAGCCATTCATAATTTTGCAAAATGTATTTGTACCATTTATGCCATATAGTTTGACTTCTCCTTTGTTGTTTATCATCATGCAAAGACAATTCTTTGTATTTTGCTAGTTTTGCAGTATCCTTCCAGTGTACAGGTATTAAAGGAAAACTATAGCCAGATTATATGAATATGTATGCTTTACTATACCATAGAGAGCAGTGTTTCTACTGAAACCCACTGCTTTAATCAGCAGCACTGGAATCCCCAAACCAGGAAACGTGTGTGTGTCGTGACAAAAATGCACCCCACCCCCCTGGCCAGTTTAGCCTATACTGTAAGGTAGCTCTACTTTACAGTTTCCACAAAACTGGCTGGGGGGTGGGGTACATTTTCGTCACGTCACACACACACGTTTCCTGGTTTGGAGATTCCAGTGCTGCTGAATAAAGCAGTGGGCTTCAGTAGAAACACTGCTCTCTATGATATAGTAAAGCATACATATTCATATAATCTGGCTATAGTTCTCCTTTATTGTTTTAGCAGAATTTAAAAATTGGATTTCTAATTGAGTAATGAAATGCTTTTCATTTACAATAGATAATAAAATATAAGATGGTAAAGCATGGTATCTTTTCTCCTAAAATTTCCTCAGACTTATCTAAAATTGTAGACCAGTATGTCTGTATAAAAGGGCATGTCCAGAAAACAGGAAAATGTCACCCTGTTCTTTTCTGCTTCTCCAAACAGAATCACTTACTAGTCGGTAAATATAATGTAATTTATATGGAGTGTTATATTATACCATCTGGTAAGGATTTTTTAGTTAGTCTCCTACAATTCATAGACAGTGGAAGCTATGTTGTATGTTTGAAATGCTATTGTGAACAGATACCTCAGAGAGTGTCTGGGACATCCTTGCCTAGTTCCATTATTTATATATATATTAAAGAAGACAGATATCCATTTACTTTAATTTTGGTAGTGGGAAAGTTGTACAAAGATTTTAGCCATTAAATAAATTTGGGGCACAAATTATATTTAGATAAACAGGCAAACATGAAGTCCCAATTGACTCTGTCAAAAGTCTTTTCGGCATCTGTGGACAGAGGAAGCATCTTTTTTTTCATTTATTTGAGTTGACTCTTCTTTTTACAAATCCAACTTGATCTGAGCATATAAATTTACTTAAGACATTTTGTAATTTATAACTAGATACACTAATGTAATCTACAACTAGTTTATCTAGTTATGGAATAAAAGTACATTTTGAAGATAGTTTGCTTTTACTCCATGTGCCGTTTCATATGAATTGTTTGCATTGTAATGGGTAAAGTGTGGAATATTAAAGCAGTTGGGGATTTGAAGGTACACACACTGCAATCTTCAATTCATTTTGTAATCTAGTTGATAAGATTTTTGTTAGAAGTTTTGTATCTGTGTTAATTAGCGAAATCTGTCTAATTTTTGACATGTGTGGGGCCTTTGTTAGGTTTCAAGATGAGCACAATGGCTGCTTCTAGAAAGTGAGGAGAAGAAAAATTATCCTTTTGTAACAAGCTAAACAATATATTTAAAAAAGGGAGGAGGTCTGTTGCGAATAGTATATAGCATGAGATGGGAAAGCCATCTAGTCCTTGACATTTGTCTGTTGTCATTGACTTAACAGCATCTTGGATTTGTTGAATACAGTTTCTAAAGTATTATGTCAATCTGAGGTAAGAGATGGTAGATCTAGAGTGTATAGATCTACCAGGCTTCACCTGATGTAGTGGTTATTTTTAAAATAAGATTACACAATTGCTTATGTTTAAGAACTCTTGCAGGAAGTGTTGAACATCTTTTTCCATGCTCATAATATTTGTTTTTAAGAAGATTAACTTACTTCAATGTGAAAACCTATAAGTGTTCATTGAGTTCTTTAGGTACTTGTGTAATGTCTACTAAATTTTGGTTAGCTCTAGATTGTGTTACTTTTCCAAATATATTATTTTAGTGAGTAATTCTTGTGTTTTTTGTTTAGCTAGACATTTTCATTTTGCTCCTTACTTAAGTAAAATACCCCTAATGACACATCTATGTGCCTTCCAGAGAGATCTCAGTTTGAAATCCTCTTATTTTTAGCGAAGTAGAATTTCAAGTCCACAGAAACTTTTTCCACAAATGTTGAGTCTATAAGAAGAGATTCATTTAATTTCCAGTTGTATATTTTTAGTTTATCACATCTTAGTTTTTGGGAAATTTAGTATAGGGAATGATCAGACCAAGTAATTTTACCATGTGTGATGAACTAATGTTGCTAATCCAATAAATATGTAATCTAATCTTACATAGGAATCATGTCTTGATGAGTGATGGGTAGTCTTTAGTTGTAGAAAATAAAATTCTCCAAAGGTCTATTAGATTTAAAGTACGTAAGGCTGATTTTATGTTTTTTAGGTTAGTCTTTCCGCTAGATGTATCTAGGCTGGGTTCCAATGAATTATTTAAGTCTCTTCCAAGAATAAGAGTACCTTCACTGAAGGGTAATAAAGCATGAACTATTCTGTTCATTTCTGTATCTTGATCTTCATTAGGAAGATTGATTGAGGCAAAGTTAAACATGTGTTCTTTATGCTACCTTTTAAGTGACCTTGAGTGTCACTTTTGGTTGCAATAATTGTAAAGGGAAAATTATGAGAAATTAAAATACCCATACCTTTAGTTTTAGTGTCTTGCATTTGACTAGTGTGAATTTCAGTATAATCTTTATTGAACCATTTTGGCATATGATTTAATTTATTATGCGTTTCCTGTAGGAAGGCCATGTCTGTTTTTGTTCTTTTCAGAAATTAGTGAGAATCTTTTTTTAGGGGAATTTAGTCCATTTACATTACAGGTACTTATGTTACACATAATGAAAATTGTTGTTGACCTGCTGTGACATTGTAGGAATAATGGCATCTTGCTAGGATTTAGGTATAAGTACCAAATTAAAAAAAAAGAAAAAAAAAAAGGAAAGTTTAGAGATGAGTAAATATAGATATAGAAAACTAAGTAGGGATCTAAGAAGATCCAACATTTTGTAAAGGCCAATGTAAGAATGTATCTATTGTATTTAAAGGAATATGTATTCTGAGTTATGACTGCCTTTGTTTCAGAAAGAGTAGCTTGGGTAGTGCACAAGGAAAGGTATGAGGGTCATTTAACCTATGATGCTTATGTATGGTGAGTTTCCTATGTGTTTGACATCCATCTTCAAGTCACCATTGCATAAGTCTTCTATATGTACATACATTAGGATTAGAGAAACCCAACAGTATGTCAGTTTATAAAGTGTAGATTTCAAGGACATGTATTAGTTTTTAGTGTAAATTATTAATATTAACAGTTTAGTTTGAGGCACATTGATATTTAATACACAATTCCATTTAAAGTAAACTATTGTAAATAAGAAGTTCAAATATGCAAATATATATATTTCTAATGATCATATAGCCAAAACTAAAACTGATCCTAGGTTATATACTGTATATTGCAAACATATCAATATACAGTCTTTTAGTAAGTAATGTAATTTCAACATTTGCTAAGTAGAATATCATCTATACTTCATGAATACAATAAACAGCAATATTGAGAAGGAAAATGAGGATGATTGTGGTGTTTTGCATGGAGGATTCTCCTTTGCATAGACACCACTCATTCAGTTGTTGTTACTGTCATATCAATAGTATAGCTAGCTATGGGTCCTGTAAAGAATAATGGACACTTTATCTTTCAGATAATGGCTTATAAAATAGAAAATCACTCATACATCATAAATATAACCAAAAAATTATATACTGTATATTACTGAATATCAGACATTTTGAGAAAAAAATATTAATACAGGGCAGTTCTCTGAATCGTCGTTATAATGTGTATTGTACAAAAGTAATTCCCTTCTTTAAAAGTTTAGAGAGACCTGAAAAAGTTCCATAGTGTTTGGCATAGAGAATTCTCCTTTGTACCAATAAACAAAAGTTACTATAATAAAATAGTCTAGCAAGAGAATTACCGGTAAACATGAAGAATGGTAACTCTGAAATATCAGGAGATAACATACGCATTGCAGGAAGAAGGAATTGTTAACATGTTAAATCATAGGTGTGTTTAACATGACTTAGCCAGCTTGTGTATACTGAAAAAAATAACATAAAACAATTTCTATCCAAAGATTTTGATAAGACTGTAGTAAAGACCTGGGAAAGTTCCATAGTATCTGGCGTGTAGATTAATTACTTGATATAATTCCCCATAAACATATCTCTAGATTAAGTGCAGAACAGTGAATGTTAAGACATAAATTTTGGGGTGAAATATATTAAAAATGAAAATTTCTCGACATCGAATGATTTTTTTTACCAATATTGCAATATCGAACAATTTTTTCTGATATTGCAATATCGGTAATGACGATATTGCGATATAAAAAGGCGATTGAAATATTTAATCTGTTTATTTCTACTGAAAATCCACAATATCGCTGGAAAATTCGATATTGCAATATCAATAAAATTTAGATATTGTGACGTCGGCAACATAGATATCACGATATCAGTAAAAATCATTAGATATCGCAACATCTGCAACATCGATATCACGATATCAGTAAAAATGCATTTGATATCGTGACATTGGCAACATCGATATCGCAATATCAATAAAAAGAAATCATTAGATATCATGATATATCGGCAATATTGATATCACGATATCAAAATTTTCGATCTCATTAAGTTTCGGCCAGAGTGTAGTTATGGATAGATATGTTTAACATGACTTAGCCAGCTTGGGTGTGTGTTCAAAAACTGTGGTGTGTTGATATAAGTAGTGTGATCCACAATGTTGCATCATCTATATGTGGAGAATTATTTTAAAGTGTAAGTAAAGTTATTGACCGAACTATACATATATATTAGATTTATAATGTAGAAACAAAAACTTAAGCACTGAAAAGTAAAAAGATTTTGTGTTTTTGAGTTATCACCTCTTAATCAAGCAGCCTTTCTCCTCAGCATTTCTATTTACAGGCTCTTCCTGTAAAGTGATGAGAAGCCCTGCCCCCTAATGAGGTCACACAATGACTCATTTTGCTAGTGCATGTTTAGTAATCTGATACTTTACTTTCACTGCACAAGCCCTGCACCGTTGAATTCTGACTAGGACAAAGTCTGTTTTTAAGACAGAAAATGTGAGAGTTGTGGGGGCGTGGCCTCACACTCTACAGGATGGAGGGATATTTTACAGAGGGATAACAAGTGCTGCAGAGTGAAGAGGTGAGTGAGGATTTCATTTATGGTTTTTCCACTTTACAATACTTTAATGGGGCAACCTTTATAAATAGGGTTTACTTACACTTTAAACAGAGAGATTAAAAAAAAATGAGTCAGTTACTATACTCTTATTTTAGGTGAAGAATGCTGTGATTTATCTTTGGTTACATCTGTTGTTACAAATGATGTTTTCCCCCATACATAATGTCTGTTGCCATATGTATAGAGAGCCCACTCTTGACTTAAGGTCAATCAGTGGGATTTGTAGGTGTCTGAAAAAAGGTGTCACCATCCATGGGTTCTTTAAGCACAACCGACCTGTTGTTTTTGCATGCTATCAAGGCAAATGAAAAAGCTTGACCTTGTTTCTTCAATTTTTGCTGTACTAACATGATCTCTTCTTTTACTGCATAGTTATGGAAGCAGCAAAGTACATCATGTGGCCTATCACTTCTAGATGATGCAACTCTGTGGAGGCGTTGCAATAGAAATGGTATCAGTCTTTTCTTTACCCAATAGTTGAGAGGAGAGATCAAAGATTTTTTGATTGCATTGTCTGCTTTGATTTTCATCATCCTCTCTACAGCTTGCCTTAGAAGAAATATTTGTTTGTCATGTGTTGCAAGAGACTGTTTGTGTTCATTTATGATATGTTGTTGTCTTGTCATTCATTTTACAACATGAAGACTTTTGTTGCTAGCGTGTGAAGTTCTTCCCTTAAGATGTCATTATCTTTAGTTTGGTCCTTTCTTAAATCTTGATAAAGTTTTGAGAAGTCTTCTTTATGTGTGAGGCCACTGGGATGTTTTAAAATATCAGCATATTTGACATGGGAGCTATTACTGCAAGTGTGTGTTTCCATACCTATGTCTAGGTCCTGTAGTGGAACTTCTCCCTCTACCATTTTGCCACTCGGTGAAGCAGGGTCTGGTGTTTCTACTCTTGCAAAGAATCGCAAAATTACTGCTGCTTTAGTTATGCTGATTTGCACAGAAGCTGGTGAGTTCACTTTGCTGCACTTATTTCCATACAACCCAGGGATGGGAATGTTCTAAAAAGCTAGTTATAAGCACCTGCGGTCAGGAGCCTCTTTTTAAATGTATCTTGCCTTGGCAGCCATCAAGCCATGCCCCCCCCCCCCCCTTAGTTTCTATTTTCACCTGGTCATTCCATTGTTAATTGACCTTTATACACTGCTAATTGGCAGTTTCATTAATTAAATAGCAGTCATGAAGCATAGGTTGAAAGTGTTCTGTTAAGATATACACTTGTCAGTTATGTCATAACTGATCTTTGATATGACTGTTTCACTTTTGCTAATAAAAAAAACTCACTTACCTTTGGCACAAAAACAAGACAGAGTGTGATGGTGCTGCAGAATATTATTACTAATGCCACAATGCAGAACTGGACATTAGGTTGGTCTCTGGTGAGAAAGGACACTGCAGCTCCTATTATACACATGATTCCCACGTTGTACACACTCATTCCTATGTACTTGCTGTCGTTCAGTGCTGGTATGCTTACATTCCGTGTTTCCCATGCCAAAAAACAGCCAAACAGCTAGTTAAAAGAAAGTACAAAGAAAATCAGGTGTATGCATAATTATATTTAAATAGGTATAGAACATATTACAAATCCTCCCTATTTATTTTCCCTTTAGTATTTGCCTTAAGGATGACAGTGTACAAATTTTCAAGGATCATTTTACTTTTTTATCAGTTATGACACATGAGAAAGTTGCAGAAATCAAGCTGCTCCAACATGCACCAAGCTATTCCCCATATATTGTACTGGTATTTAGTGACCATATAGAATGGTTATCTTTGAAAAGTGTTTTTAATGTGATTATAGTAAAAGAATATGGAGAATGTTTGTGTTTTTTTATATTATGGTTTGAAAGATTTGCAGGGAAAATAATCAGTAGGGGCAATCATTTACTAAAGGCTAGAAACCCTTAGTAAACAAGGTTGGCTGTCATTATTTTAACTCCCTTATTCCAGACTACGGATTGCAATGGGTTACTAGAATTTATTAAAGAATTGCCTCTGTTAATGAGTTGCCTTGTAAATACACTAGTAAAAGACGCTGGCTGAAATGGTAGTAGCACATTCATAAGGAGAAATAAGTTTTGGAGAAAGTGAAAAATACAGTAACTGGTTGGTCTTATCAGTGCCACTGTTCTCAGTTTGGTTGTGTATCTATTGCTAATTTCCAAATATCAACAGTCTCTTAATCCCATCTCTTGCAGCCCCCTAGTATGCCTCAAGTTTTGCATACAAGATTGTCCACTGGGTCCCTATACTATATTTATTTTATTCTTAGCAAAAGATTATATTGTTTGTGGGGTTCCTTAGGTTCATGGACCCTAATCTAATCACTACCCTTGCAGCCGTTGTAGCTAAACTCCAGTTTATTCCTATAATCCTCCAAAAGCCCTCTTGTCAGCATGTCACATAAGGTCAATATGGTCTATAGATAAAGAATAATTTGAAAGCTAGGGGCTAATGCTTACAAAAGTGCCATTGGTGTCATTGTTTGGGACACTGGCAGCTGAAAATAACTAACAATTTGTATGCATTTTGAAACACCGGGCAGAAGCAGTGTCTTAAATTTTCATAAAAAGTGTAATGTGTACTGTCTTGTATCAAGCACAATTTATTCTAACATTGAAAATGGTAGATTTTTTAATCCTTTTTGCTCACATTAGGACCTTACAGGCAATTCGAGTTGCATCGACAAAATAGACGGAAGAGAATACACTTGGCAAACAAGAGGACAGTATCGATCATTGTCACATGAGTAGTGTGGTGTAGTCAGTCGGATAGAAGTAGGATAAGAAGTCATGTGGAGTGAGGTGAATTCAACAAGTGAAGGACAGTGACATCAGTCTCACCATAATCCCACTAACAGTATTCTGGGAATATTTTATTTCTAGGTCACCTTATAACTAGGTTATGTTGTCACTTAGTCGCAGTCGCCACTGTCACTTTTGAATGAATTACGTAACACTGGAGCCCAGTCATCAACCCCCCAATTCACCAGTTTGAAGTGGCACAGTCAAACAGGTGAATTCAGAGCAGTTCACCTAGTTGCATTTGCACATTCGACACACTCCTCCGCTTAGTTAGTAGTAGAAGTACCTGTGCACCCCCATGCAAAATGATACAAAGAGCTCCATAAGTTTGCTACTCACATAGTTACACAAATTGGTTGTGTATTTACCAATGTCATAGACTTTGCTCAATATGCAAACATGGGGACATTGAGAATAGACACAAGTTCACAGCTCTAAGCGAGGATTTTCTCTTTAGTCAATGAGGCCCTAATGTTTTAAAAACTTACCCGGTGCTTTCTAATTACTGTAATAAACTGGAATGCTGCTACATATTAACATGTATCTATATACATAAAGTATGTAAAGCAAAAACAGCCCTGCATTAAGAGAACATACATCATGAATCATAATTATTAAAGACAGAAGATCTTGAATAATACCTATATGGCAATAATATTATGATAGGATTTCATTACAACAATAAACCTGTAGAACGTTTTAATATACATAGCTTGTATTAGTCACTCTGTACTGTACCAATCTATCGCTAACAGTATGTACCAATCTATCGCTAACAGTATGTACCAATCTA
>WMED01022305.1:0-11701 GCA_019650415.1 Pipa parva | reverse complement strand
ACCATGAGTTTCATTGAATTTTTTGAGGCTTGGTGCATACCAAGCTAATAACTTGTTAACTAAATCAGAGGAAAGAGACATAAGTATGCGGTGCATGAAATAATGCATGGATTCAACTGCTTTTGATTTAGGCGGTTTTCACACGAGCATTTGTTGCATTGCATGTCATACGCATGCGTGAAAGAAAAACACGGCTCAATGATAGCCGATGGTATTTACCTACTTCCAAATACACCAGCGTGTGATACGCATGCGCTGCGTGCTGCATTTAGGCCGGCATATATACGCCGCGCTCTAAAATTCGACACGCAGGAAGTGATGTGAACACAAAGGGAGCGTTTACACTCGCTGGTAAGCACCATCTCTCTCCATTGTTACCAACTTAACAACTTTTATTACCTCTCTAATTATTTATTTATTTATTTTAAATGTTACTAGCGACAAATCTAGTGATTTTCTCTGGTGTAATGTAATAGCAATTCCGCAACCACGACAATTCCTCTATTGTAAGGCCGGGTTGCAATAATTTTTAAAGTTGCGACTGTGACAATATTTGCATTATAAAGACGTGACATGCAAATTTCCAATTATGCAAATTAGTCTATGACATCATATAGCGACGTCTAGCGACTTAGAAGGTGCTGCTGGGCACTTGAATGAAAACCTGATGGGTAATGTGGTACAGACATGCTCAGACTTGCTTAGTCTACTGTATTTACAAACCTCGCTCAAACTTGCATTACTTTTCTATTGCGACTGATCAGCATTTTGGTATGATCAGATTCCTGCATTTAAGGTGATTTGTTGCTATAGACCAGGGATCGGCAACATTAAATGAGGAGGGAGCCATTTCGGTCCCTCCTCCAGCAGCGACAACTTTTTTCTGAGCCACAAAGGGTGAGGTGCGCACTTCTCCCAACCACATGATCTGCTGACGGCCAATCAGAAGAGGTGTCGGAGGTCATAAGCGGGGCTTCAGAGGTGCGCTCCGAGGCACAACAAAGCGGCTAAAGAGCTGCACATTGCTGACCGCTGCTATAGACGGTGGGCATATTCACTCATTAAATAGGGTAATGTCAGCTGTTTATTGATAAGTGGGTTCAATAATCCTGTATTTGTCAGTTTGTTTCTAAGATACTTACTAATTCACAGAATCCATTTTGTAATTAATGTAGGATCTCGATATTGGGTGAAATTTACAAAACTCGAAAAGTCGATTTCGACTTTTTCAAGTTTTTTTTTCAATCGATTTTTTTTTTTCTTTTTTTCCCCGATTTTCTTTGTTTGATGGAAAGCAGCCAAAGCACTTATGGATTCTTTTCCGTTGAAAACAGTTTTAAAAAAAAATCTATTGAAAAACATGTCGATCGATATTTTTTGATCAAATGTCAATTTTTTTACATCGGAAAAATGTACCTTTTTTCGAGTTTTGTCAATTTTGCCCCTAAATGTGTCTGCTCAACCTCATACTTATTTCCTTCTATGGCTAATATGCTTTCAGGAATATGAGATTACTCAATGCAAATGAATCACAAAATTCCAGAAGGGCCATTTCTACCATAAAGACTGGGCAACATCAACACTACTTTAACTAGTCGGAAATTAATTATTAATGTGGATTTAAAGGAGAACTACCCATACTGTAATATTTCCCTTTTAAATAAAACCATATCTTTTGCTATACAATAAACAAAGCAGGGCTGATATTTGCTATTAAAGATCCCAAATCCTTCCTAACACATTGTTAACTGTTATAAATTAAATTTATTTAAACTATCTTCAAATATCCAGCACATATATTATGGGCAAAATTTAATTAAACTCGGAAAAGCCCGATTTCGATTTTCCGAATTTATTCCCATGAGATCTCGGAGAGTTTCTTCGTGGTAAATATCACAAGTTTTTTTTTTTCAGTCGATATTTACCGACAGAGACTTTTCTATCGAGTTTTTCGATTGAATTTTTTGATGGAAAGTTATCCATACTTTACAGTAGTAGTATGACTACCTTTCCATCGAAAAATAATCCTGCCACTTAGATTGTAAGCAGGGACCTCCATCCTGTTGTGTCAATCACAAGCCGGCACTTAAAGTGATTTTACAGTTGTCAGTTATTCACTTGTAATGTGTAATTCACTTTTCCCATGTCTGTACTATATTTGTATTGCTGAACTGTACAGGGCTGCGTACATTTTTTTATAGATAAAATTACATACAAGATTTAGATTTAGTAATGAGGCCTAAAAGTAATGAGGCCTATTGTAAAATACAAGTAAAGTCCAAATGAATTTAAAGACCAGCTGAAAGCATTCCTACATCATACATAAACCATAACAACTATCAGAGCAAAATGTGCTTTACTGGTAACACCTTACCCTAACTCTGTACCCCACTTGACTAGAATTCAAATGAGATATTTTAGATATTAGATAGGCAAATTTGGCATGGACAATTCAAGTATATTTAATAAAATGGCCAGGAGGGGGCATTATAACACAAGTTTAAGAAAATGTTTTTGCAAAATTTACACTGTATACCTTCTTTTACACTATTTACAGCTGTTTTACATGAATGTGTTGTTATTCAGTTGTTTTTATGAAGAAAATGGAAGGATTGCACGTGTGTGTGATTTCTTTATTCAGGCACTGAGTGCTATTATATGGCATAAAATTCTAGCAGCTCCATTAAATCCAGCATCTCACAAACCTCTCTTTTCATTGAAACAAGTTGTGTTGCTGTTTAATATTTATTTACAAATGCTGCATCCAAGTCTGTCCTGTCTGTACATGTCCCTGAGCGTACATCTGACAGTAACACAAAGCAAAGATAAAGGGGCTTATTCATGACAGTGCGAACTCGACTGGGGCAAAATTTCTTAAAATCAAAAATATCGATACCCCGGGTACTGATGTCATGCGATGGCATCTGGTTCTGACATCATCGCGTCACGTGTCACATGATGACATTCGGGCCCGACATCTCCGCACAAGAACACTTATATAAAGGGACCTGCTCTCTCTTCTGGCTTCACAGCGTATTCGCAACCCCTGTGAGAGCGTCGTTCAACCCCCAAAGGGGTCGCAACCCACAGGTTGAGAACCGCTGTATTAGAGCCATATTGGGGGAATGTGGGGGCCCATATTTTCAAAACAGCCCAGGGCCCAAGGCATACTTAATCGACCACTGAGGTACGTAAGTTCTGATGCGGCGAATTCGTGAACGATTTGGATGCTTATGATGCAAATTTGCCACATCGCAGAGTTTATTGAATATAAAAACGCATCGGGGAAAGTGGTGAAAGGAAGCAAATTGTGACCTTTACGCGACTGAATAATGAATAAGCCCATCAGTTCTATGGAGAAAACATTGGCAGTAATGTTGGGAAAATACCAATAGCAGTATGCTACCATAACTGCCTTTTTATAAATGTGCCCAATTAATGACACTTTAGTATTAATGGGCATATTTATTCAAGTTTGAATTGTCCACTTTTTGAAACGTCCCCAATTCTGGACATTCAGCAAAGACTGTGATTCATCATGTGTCAAAGTGAATTTGCTAAGGCATATTTGGTGAGAATTGTAAGGAATACTTACCGGCGTTTGGTCCAGCCCCCGCGCTCCTCCTGCTTGTGCGCGTCCATCGCGGTCGTGTGCTGCTGACATCTTAATGTTGCGGTCACATGACTCAGCCACAATGACTTCACGGGGGTGCGCGCCTGGTTCACGCAGAGGCAGGAGCATGCCTGCCTCTCTGCCTATATAAGGCGGATGCGCTCCAGACCCTGCTCCCGAATATAAACCTTATCTCCCTGGTTTTGGGCTCTGCAGTTACCTAAGTTTGAAAGTAATTATTAAAGCTACAGTCCTTGCCACAGTTGTTTCCTGCCACTACTAGGGACTAGATTCCATTGTCTCCATACTTGTGCTCCTGTTTCCAGTCTCGCCTGTGCTCTTCCTGTCCTCTGTTAACCACCATAGTACAGCTACCTCAGGGGTCGCGACCTGGGTACTCTTGGCAGCCAAGTCCAGTACCTCCTTGTGGAGGTTAAAGGTGATGACCGGAGAGTGCCTTAGACTCTGCGCCCTAAGGTTAGCTAGTGTCAAGTACTCTGTGGTTCCTACTAGCAGTCTCCATCTCCCCAACTTTACAGGACTGAACCGTTACAAGAATATACAGTTTTAATTTTGCTAAATGGCAACAGGGGTTAGGAACTGTCTGCCACCGAAATGAATGTAAAAACAGTAACCGGGACCAAAATGATGACATTGTCCCCTAAAATAATAATTCATGTTTATTGCCAGTGTGTTGTTATTAATGTAGAAAACAAAAGATATTTATAATGGCAATGTCTCCTTTAAACAGATCCATGTGGAGATGACATCACTTCTCTTAAGTACTTCTGTTTATGACACATTTGCTACAGCGCACCATTGCTACTATCTGACTGGCAACACTCCGAAAATACTGGGGGTAATTTATAAAGGTCATTTCAATCTTTATGCCACAATTCGATTTGTTTCACCACTTTTCACTGCATCATCGACATTTTTTCTTCTTTTCGCCACATTTTCGATTCCCCTCAATTTATGCAGTGCTGAATAAAATTTATCTTTATTGAAAAAGATCATTATTGATAAATATCGATGCAGATAAAAAAGGTCAGAAGGGGAACTAATAAAAATCAATATACAAGTAGAAGATATTGATAGTTTCAACCAACAAAGTAATTAAAGGTACAGTATATCGATATGCCAGGAAAAAAACTTGTATTATTTTTATAAATATTCCCCAAAGGGGTAAAACACGGACTCTGAAAAGAGAAAACAAAACTGTTACGTGCAAAATGTGCGACTTTGTTTTACGATTCCGTCATTTCGAATGAATTCTGGAACTCCAGCTTTTCTACTAGAGGTGATTCTTATAGGAAGAATACTTACCCCTAGCTGAGTTCTGTCTCCCGCTCTGAGTAACTTGCTAATCTCTTCTTCTCTTGACAACTCCATTATTTTATTACATGTGCCAAACACACAACTAGTTCAACGCCCTACGACAAACTGTGCAAATTGTGTCTTATAGAAAAGAATGTAAAATGTAATGTTGGCGACTATAGTACGGTGCCAATAACTTATGGCTAACATTTAGATATCAACATAAAAGTGACATTGTCTCCTTCAAACAGATCCATGGGAATTATGGGAAAATGACATCACTTCACTTGGATGAATTTGCATCATTACACATTCTTCTGCTGTTCAACTGCGTACACCTGATGATGCATTGAATGGCGTTTGACGCAGTTCACACCTACGCCAAGTGAATCTGCCATTTAGTAAATAATGAGAGGGAGATTTGTGACTGTCAGAGAGTAGCAATGCAAATTTGGGACACATTTGCTACACCTGTCAAATTCGCACCTTGGTGAATAACCCCTTCAGTGTGCAATGCCCTACCATTGTCAGAGTGTAACAATGCTGCACCTTTGCACAATTAAGCAAATATACTGTGTATTACATTAGTTTCAACCATTCTGCCTTCCATAGAGGCAAATATATAAAATTATGTCTGCTTTTCATTATACTTTATAACATTTTGGGCAAAATTTAATAAACTCAGAAAAGCCCGATTTCACTTTTCCCAAGTTTATTCCTGCGAAATCTCAAAAGTTTCTCGCAGTAAATAGCACAAGATTTTTTTTTTTTCTATCGATATTTACCGACCGAAACTTTGTGATCGAGTTTTTTTGATGGAAAGGTAGCCGTACTACTAATGTAAACTATGGCTACCTTTCCATCGAAAAATTTGATCGAGAAACTCTATAAAAAGAAATTCTCATGATTTTTACCACAAGAAACCTCCGAGATCTTGCAGGAATAAACTCGGAAAAGTGAAATTGGGATTTTATGAGTTTATTAAATTTTTCTTAATTTAACATTACACGGGTTTTCTTTTCTCATCAGGCAGAATTATATTTACAATATGCTAATGGCGTTGCTTTATTTATTTATTGGGCGTTACTGGTCCTTTAAACTGTTGGCTACACAGCTGCAATCTATCTCCATAGATAAAGCACTAACCGGTCCAATATGATCATTTGTTTAACCATAACTTTTCCAGTTAACTTCTGACTATCCATGGCTATTCTACAATGTGAAGTAGTCTCCGGCACTCCCGTGTTAAAATCAATGATTTTATTAAGGCATCGTTAAAAACAGGATTCAAAAAGTAACAAAAAGTGTTTTAAAATTATATGAGGCACCCCCTAATGCGTTTCACGTGGTGGGAAATCCGCTGTTTAGTGAATAAGGAGTAGAGAACTGAAGCCTAGCAAACCTTAAGTGATGAGAATTCACTTCGACAGTTGAATTCTCACTGTGATAAATAAGCCCCCATAATGTTTGAAGCATTTGCTTATATGATCCATCCTCATTAAAGACAGGTTCGTTTAGTATTTTACTTGCAAAATGATGGTGTTTTTTACCTCCTACTAAAAGAATATGGAATGAAGAATTTATTGCATTACATGTAAATCTATTCAAATTATCTGTTGGCGGCCTTTGGCCTGAAAGCTCTATGCAAAAGGAGCTACACCCTTCCTTTTATACCCCCAAGGAGAAACACCTGTATTCCGTATAAAATGCACAAACACATCATTCAACAGACAGACTCCATTTTTCAAACATATAGTTTAATCAAATCTTAAAGATACACATTAAAAAAAACATTTAGAAGGAAAGTTAAAAATGTACTTGGGGTATAAGTAGAAGAATACAAACACAGCAGGTCCCAGACTAGAAATCGGTGATCTCAAAACTATGACTTCAAAATGCAAAGTACACAGCAGGATCTCAACTCACTAAACACCAAAAATCTGGTTATTACATCTATTAAAAAAAGAGCACTTTTCAAAAATATATTCTGGATTATTAAAAATGAAAGTCACGTACAACTACATCATGTCTGAAATTTAAGAAGGGAAATCTCAAAATACTGTCAATACAGATGTTGAATAAATGATTGAGATCTAGGTCTATATTATTTCACGTAGTCATTGTTTTTTTGTTTTTTTCTTAGCATTACTCCACCCAATGAATATTAGTTGTTTTTCCAATCCAAGTCGCCCCAATGAAATTACAGGATAAATACAAATAGGATTTAAAAACAAAATAAAATAACACGTGCACGTATAAAAACAAACAATTCTCAGTGATCAATTAAAATGACCGATGCGAGTACTGTAAATGATGTGACAATTCTGGGAAATGACACAAAATGCAACCCTTTAAAAAAAGTTACTCGTTTGGCAATATATGAAAATACTAGTATGTCTGATTCAATGACCCTGGGGTCTTTAGACACCAGAACATATGGCGTGACTTCCCTACATAACTGGGGTATCAGGATGGAATTCTGTATGATTAAATATCACATGATCCCTGACATATGCATTGCAAGCATCCTGCTGGTGTTGGATATCCAAAAAAGTACATTTGTTTATCATCATTGTCACTTTGAAATCATTTGCTATTACTGCTTGCTTAATCAACTCAACTGCTCAAGTGTGGGTTTTCCTCCAAGTTTAAGGCTAGGTTCACACTGGCATTGTTATGCGCGGCGTATATACATATATCTCCATGCTCCCTCCTCTGAAAAGATTGCCGACTCCTGGACTAAAACAATGATTCCACAAATTTTGATGTTCAGATAAGAGCGCACCTAAGGGGGTTATTCTCTAAAGTCCGAATGCGACTGTCAAATTCTCAAACAGCGGATTGCCATAGCAAATCCGCAACTGCGACAATTCTCCCATTGTAAAGTCGTGACTGTGACAGTTTTAAAGGTTGCAGCTGCGACAATATTTCCATAGTAAAGTCGATAGTAAATAAGAGTCCATAGTAAATATTGCCATAGTAAAGTCACGACTGCGACAATATTCTCATTATAAAGATGCGACAGTAGCAGTCTATTGCAAATGTCTTTAGCTAGCGAATTCACACCTTTATGCAACAATTCGGACTTTAGAGAATCGCCCCCCTATGTGCATAAGTTAATAATTCAATATGGGCAGAAGTAACCAATGTTTGGGGGTCTGACAACATCACTCAATTTAGCAGATCTGGAAAAAGTTCAAACCAAATTTACATTTTTCTTAGGAGAATGAAGTTTCAAGTTACTTTAGGTCATATATATGGTGTATGAAAGTAGCATCATCCTTGCATTTGCCCTGGTTATTCTGTAGTAGCAGCTCATTTGCAGAAAACTGCAGTTATTTTTACTTTACACAAGATGCCATTTTAGTAACATCATCTGGGGATAAAATAATAGTAAATAAGCTGGAAAACACAATTTCTGTACAGTGTCTCAACAAGACTGTTGAATTTCATTGTAACTTTATTAAGAAAGGAGGGATGGAAACTACTGAGAAATAAACTTTGCTGTACCAAATAAATATAGCGCTGAATGATACATTTTTTTAAAGATAAACTCTGGGAAGTCTGACCATTCTGGCAAAACATTAATAATAAAAAAATAAAATGAAGTTTGTAATAACAAACCTGACATGTAATCTCCCAGCATTTAAACGTTAAACGTTAAAAACGCATCAACAGCAACTCTTTTACACACTGAGCTGCATCCTAATTTCGCTGCGGTGAAACACTAAAATAGATTTTACTGTATCGTTGCTATGGAAACTCAGGGTAATCTGAAAAAAAGGCATACATTTGACATCACGGTATAAGAAAGGGATAGAAAGCCTGGGGCTCATCTAAAAATATTAGTTATTTGTACAGGTAACAAAGACACGCTAAACTCACAGCAAACAAAATCTGAACTTTTGATTTAGCGTTAAGTGAAATGCCACACCGTATGATGTCACTGTGGTGTGTAAGCGTGGCAATGTGCCTCTATCAAATACACTCTATTTAATAAGAACATGGGGTCCTAGAACTCTTATAAAAGGATGCATTTTATGTGCAAATAAATCAGTAGTTCATTAATACACAGGTTAGACAATTATAGAAAGCGCCTACAATGTTTGTCTTACACAAGGTAACAAAAATAAAATAAACCAGAAAACAAAAACAAGCAGTCGTCTCATTTACCTGAAAAACTAGTTTAGCGTTATTCACGCCACACATAAAATGTGCCCTTTTATAAAACTGGAGACCTTAGTCATTTAAAAAAATAAAATAAAATAATAATTTTATATGATAAACTGGTAGGTCTGATTAGAAAACTCTGATTGCGAGTTATAAATAATAAACTCAAGCAGTATTCCTCTCTTAAAAAAAAATAGAAATAATGTTTGACAATACATTGTTAGGCTTATTTTCCCAAAATAGGTTTCATTATTAAAATGCACCAGTCGCGGATACTTTAGTTCCTCTTAGGGGAAGCAGGGAAATAAACTGAATGATCTTTAGTGATCAGTTAAAGTCTTACCATTTCAGCAAGGCTTCTCCAATCAGATCCTCCAAATATAACCTTGGAGGCATCCGATTGGAAGAACAGCAATGTAAATAATTACTTTGCTCTGAGAGCTCCCAATGCCATGGGCTCATTCAAGGAAACAGAGCTGTGTTCCAGGCAAATTTTATTGTTTTTAGTTCATCAATAAAGAGAGATCAGCTCTACAATTAATTACCCTGTTTATCTTCAGAAGAATTTAAATAAGGGTGACAGGCACACTTTAGGTTTTCCTTATGATTCCGAATGCATATGTATGTTGCTTCTTCTACCTGCTTTCCAACAGAACAGTTGTGCCTTACATTATGCATCAGTCAGACTTTTCCTTCTGTATCAATAAGCAGGTAGCTTTGCAAAGTTAAGGCAAACATATTTAGAGTTTATTCATATCCAGTTAGATTAACATAGTCCCCAGTTTCAAAACAGGTATATTCTTTTTTACATGGACAGGTTAACCTCTACTGCTAGCATATCCTGAATATTGTCTTTTTTTATTGTTTAGGTGGAACAGTCAAACAGCTATATTGTATTAGAACAGGTAAGTCAAAAGCTCTTAACTTTCCAGCTGATGTAGAACTCTGGAACCCCTATGTTGGCTGACATGGGGGCTGTTGTTTAAAGGAGCTTTGATAACATTCATTAAAAGATTTACAGCCCTCACATATCTAATAACTCTGTCTTTGAGTCCTTGGCATATATGGTAAAGGGCCAGTAAACTTAAAAACCTGTTGCTTGTATGTACAGTAAATGACATGTTTTACCACTTTACTAAATGATACATATCATATTATCCAAAGCACACCCTACAAAAGAAAGTCTGAAAAATCTTGATTGAAAGTTTTTACTTATTAGAGGATTTGTTTCTCTTAGATAATATGTACTGTAATTGTAAGCACTGTGTTGACGAAGACTTTATTCAATCATAAAATTAGAGTTTTCACCATTTATTTTAATACATCTTAGAGTACTGACCTCTGGTGTCCAGTGGAAATTAAGGGAATTATTGACTAAAGTGAGAATTCCACTTTCTGGGATTAATTCAGCAAAGAGCGAACTTACCTCCCGATCCTTCGCATCACCTCGGCAAAACTGGTACGCGCTCGCTTATGTCCTACACGCAGACATCAGCGAATGCTTTAAAGGTATTCCAGTCTCGGTGAGGCGACTAGAGTTGAGCCTCGCCAAGACTGGAATACCTTTAAAGCGTTTGCTGATGTCTGCGTGTAGGACATAAGCGAGCGCGTACCAGTTTTGCCGAGGTGATGCGAAGGATCGGGAGGTAAGTTCGCACTATGTTGAATTACCCCTTAAGCTTAACCACAATCCTACTCGCTGTCAGTAAATTTACTGATTGATGCAATGCCAACTGATTTTTGCCAATATGAGATTGTTGTAGGAATGGAGGATGGACACTAGATTTCAGTACTTCTAGATATGAAATAGGAAGTGGCCAAATACCGTGGTTCTATGTTTGATGGGTTCACAGTACCTTTAAACATTGCATTATCAGCATCTGAATACACCACGGGGTGAATCAAGGCAATTTAAGGAACTAAAGATGCTATACACCTTCTTTAAATTTCTGCATTATTCACAAATGAGGCCACCTCTTTGTTAATAATGAATTATTTCCTCAAGCTACTACTTAAGGGCACATACATTTATTCTACAGACTTGCAGACATAATAAGAAATTTGTTGTTCTTCACCAGGAAATGGTTATTTCTGGGAAACAGACAAGTCATCTGGGTATAAAAATAATAGACTGTATGGCTCTTTTCCTGTTCTGCTCTCTCACTGTTCAAATTCATCCACAATACTCCCATTTCTATCTTCCAGCTCACATCAACCCTTAAACACCCAAGCCTCAACCCACTCAAAAAACCAAAAAAACTTATTCTTCCATTTTAAACATGAAAATTATCATCATATCTTTAAAGAAGAACTAATGCTCATTCTGCCTAGGGGTGGTTGGTAATAGAGCAAGCTGATCATATTTCCTGATCACCAACTTCACCCAAACATTGACACTTGAAGAAGAAGCCAATCATCATGGTTTGTTTCAGTGCCGCAATCCTCTTCACTTCCTGCTTTCCCTTCAAACAACTGTGATTTTTTTTTCTCTTCTGATCATGCTCAAACTGCTTCTGATCACGCTCAAACTGCTTCTGATCACGCTCAAACGGCTTCTGATCACGCACAGAAGTTAAAAAAAAAAAGAAAAAAAAAAAGGCA
>WMED01022303.1:0-11701 GCA_019650415.1 Pipa parva | reverse complement strand
GCACTATATGGGATAACTGCTATACTGAGTGGGCACCATATGGGGTAACTGCTATACTGAATCAACACGGTGTGGAGCGGATCCAAAATGAGTTGAAACCAGTCGCTTGGCCGCTTAATCAGTTGCAGCGTGCATCTAAACTGATTTTAATAATATTAAGTAAAATTATACATAAATACATTTCAACTGAGCACCCCAGAATGGCCATCTTATACTTTAGTTTTCAGCTGTTCCTTAATGCCTCCCACCTGCCTTGCAAATCTAAAATCCTTAATTCACCTGTAGCCTGGTCACCCAGCTGTGTGAAGCTTTAAACTCCCTACCCACAGCACTGTAAAGCCTACAACCCAGCCCCTGATTATCCTAACTCCACAACACAATCCAAGCAATCACTGCTGCCCTGCTTCACATGACTCCCAGCCTCATCACATGACTCCCAGCCTCATCACATGACTCCCACCGTCATCACATGACTCCCAGCCTCATCATATGATTCCCACCATCACATGACTCTCAGCCTCATCACATGACTCCCAGCGTCATGACTCCCAGCCGCATCACATGACTCCCAGCCTCATGACTCCCAGCCTCACCACATGACTCCCAGCCTCACCACATGACTCCCAGCCTCATCACATGACTCCCAGCCTCATGACGCCCAGCCTCATCACATGACTCCCAGCCTCATCACATGACTCCCAACCTCATCATATGACTTATGACATGCTACAACTGGGCACAAGCTTCCACCCGGCAATCTCTAGCTTTCATTTACTTAGCTCCGCCTTTTCCTGTAGACTGGGTCATGTGATCGTGATGTCAGTGAAAGACGTTGTACGCCTGTGTCTGTTGTGCGCTGCATGCAGTGAGACAGTACCTTGTGTTTCTGCACGTGACTGCCAGCGCAGTGCGGGAGAGGGTACAGAGGGTGGCATGTAGCCCGGCGTGCCATGCTGCTCAACTCTGTGCTGAAGCTAGTGCAGAGACAGACCTATACCTGCCTGTCCCACAGGTATGGGCTGTACCTGTGCTTCGGGGGGCTAGTGCTTATGATTGTGTCAGCGCTGCAGTTTGGAGAGGTATGTAACGCCTAGCACTCTGCTCCCTCCTGCTGCACTTCGTGTGTGTGTGTGTGTGTCAGTGTGTGTCAGTGTGTGTGTGTGTCAGTGTGTGTGTGTGTGTGTGTCAGTGTGTGTGTGTGTGTGTGTGTGTGTGTGTGTGTGTAAGATGGGCTGATCTATGTGTGACTTCCCCTTTTAGTTGTAGTCGTGGTCCTATGCTGTGAATACAGACAGATTGTGTTACTGGGGTTAGTCAGTCTGATCAGGGGTGGGTAGGTTTGGGTTTAGTGATCATGACTTGGCATGGCAGATTAGCAGTACACACATTGCACAGTGAACAAGCTGTCATACAGTTGTCTAACGCAAAGCATAACTATTTGCTGTGAATTGTTGATGGCTAATAGATTGTCTGCACTCTGTGCACAATGGATTATTGTTATTATTATATTATTATTATAGTATCATATAGCTTACCGTGTCCGTTCATCCCATATAAAGTACCTCTTGGCCATATGCCATTTTTTTATGCCTCTTAATTGGTTGGATGCATTTTGTTGCAGTTACTATTACTTGCAAGTGGCCTGCGATTGTCTACATTGCAATGTAGGACCACATAGCTTCTTGTCCATTATTGCCCTGGCTGTTTATATAAGTGACTCTGTCCTATATGTACAATAATTTCTAAGAGGCATCTTTTGCTGTTCAACAAACTTTAACAGGATTAATGGCTAGACAGCAAAATATTACTGATGCCTCGAAGATACTTTCATATCTGCAGCTAAGAGATCTATTTTGGCAGGTCCAACTGCTCTAATGCAAAAAGCAATTTTTCATTTGACAATTGCATTCGTATATTCCCTCTATGCAATTTATTTGGTTGAATGTAAGTACAATAGAAAATAGCCCAATCGCTTTGCGTGCCAACATTTCTGCCTGTTGATCAGCAGATATGAAAATACGGCATGATCATGTCTAAAATATTTATTGCTTGTTGTATATAAAGAGAAAGTACATTTGCCCTTTCCAACCTTAATTCTGATGCACAAGACTTATTTATTTATCCATGATGTACTCGATAAGTCTTATTTACAGGGCTCTTGACAGCAGATCGAGCCCTGGGATAGTCATACCGTAGCTCTATGCTGTCAATGTAAATAAAACAAGATTCACAGTAACAAAGTAAAGATGGAAAATTCTAGCAATTACACCCCTTATGAGTGCAGTGGTACACTAGTAATTTTCCTGCTTTCAAGTAAAACACCCAAAAGAAACCTCCCAACTACTGCCCACTGATTTGACTGGTGTCTGTAACAAAATGCATGTTGACTTTTCTAGACATTTTTTACTGCATGAAAAGTCACCAAAAGCATTTTGACCTGGCAAAAAAAGAAAAAATCTAGAGACGTTGCCATGCATTTTGTCACCCATTAAAATAAATGGGCTGCAGTTTGCAGGCATCTTTTAAGCCTTTTTTTTTATTCCAGATGGTTTATTACCTAATGCTCTAAATCTATCTTCATACTACGTCAGGAGAGAAAGGAAAAACCCTCATACAGACCATTTGCCAATACAACCTTGCAAAATAAAGTTTTCTTCCCAGTTGTTGGCAATAAAGCCGTGTACCTGGATTAGCCACTGCAACATTCTGGGGGTTATTCACTAAGGTGCAAATTTGACTGTCTAATTCTCAAACAGCGGATTTCCATAGGAAATCCGCGACAATTTCCTCATTGTAAAGTCGCAACAATTTTTTAATGTTAAGATTGTGACAATTTTCCCATAAAGTCACGACTGCGACAATATTCTCATTATAAAGACGCGACTGCGACAGTAGCAGCCTATTGCAACTGTCTTTATCTGGCAAATTCACATCTATACTCAACAATTTGGACTTTAGTGAATAACCCCCTAAAAGCTAAATTTTAAGGGGAGTGTGTCCTTTAAAGGGAATCTGAGTGGTGCACTACAATTTTTGCACTGACTTGAAAGCACTTTTAGCACTGTGAGCAGTGTAGGCCATCTCCTACACCAGTGATGGCGAACCTATGGCACACATGCCAAAGAGGGCACTCGAAGCCCTCTCTGTTGGCACACAAGCCATCGCTAAAGCTGGCTTCAGTACAGGCCGCAGGCTCAATCTGACAATTTTCAGGCTGGATCCGTGGCCTGCATTGAAGAAGGGCTCGCTTGCAGGGGAGCTCTCCTCCCCCGACACATGTGCGCTCCTCCCCTGACGCAGGTGCGATGATGTCACTCATCAGCACTGACACTTCGGGGGATGGCGCTGGTGAGTGACATCAACTTTTCAGCACTCCATGCCAAAAAGGTTTGCCACCACTGTCCTACACCATTTCATTCTTATTTAAAGGTTGAAGGTGATTCCCCTATTCAGGATTTAAAAAAAAGAATAATGTATATTTTTTTTTACATATTCGGTTACTTTCCTTTCAATAAAATGCCACATATTATGATTTGTTAAAGAGATCTTAAGCTAGTATGTATTGCATTTTCTATTTACATTCTTCAAGAAAAAAAAAATGTTTTCAGTAGATTATCTCTAAATGGCATCCAACCATTATCTCATTCATAGATGAAAAATAGATACGGTAGGCCAAGTCTGTTAAATCATCCCGGGAAATTGCAGAAAGTCTTTAAAAACTAACTTTTTTATTTAATTTTTTTTATTTTAATGTAGTTATCTCAAGCTAAAGGATAAAGCTGGGAGAAAAGGAGTTACCTGTCACCTCAAAACTATTACTAATTTAGGTTGTAGGTTGAACTAATCAAATAAACATTTTTATAAATAAAATATATTTTAAAAAATGTACCTTTATACCCTTTATACAGCGTTTCTCTCTGTCATCTTCCCTCTCAGCCTGACTTTTCTTTCTGGGTCAGGTTGGGTGGGGCTAAATGATGATTGACATTATAGCTCCTCCAATCAGATCCCTGCTAGATCGTGATTTAAGGGATCTGATTGGAGGAGCTATAATGTCGGTCATCATTTAGCCCCGCCCACCTGACACTCGGGAAAGAAATGTCAGGTTGACAGGGAAGATGACAGAGAGAAACGCTGTATAAAGGTACATTTTTTAAAATATATATATATTTACAAAATGTTTATTTCATTAGTAGAACCTAAATTAGTATTAGAGTTTTAAGGTGACAGGTGCACTTTAAATGCAAAATTAAAGTGTCACCATTTTCATATTTCTTCTGTTATTGTGACTGTGGAGGAACTAGTTTTACAGTATTATTCAGCCGTTAGGTTCGATTGCTCTATTCATATATGTGGAATGCCCTTTTTAAACTAAGCATAAGAGGTTTGCTCAGCTTTAAAGGTATTCCAGTCTCCTCGCGACCACTCGAGTCGCCTTGCGAGACTGGAATACCTTTAAAGCGTGTGCTGATGTGCGCGTGTAGGAGAGAAGCCAGCGGTAACCATTTTTGCAAGGTGAATCGAAGCATTGCAAGGTGAGTTTGCACCTTGCTGAATTACCCCCTATTTCTGTAAAGAAAAAAAAAAACAGTAAAATGGGAAACTAAATAAAACTGTTTCTCAGAAAACCAATCTATCTTTAGAGAGGGCTGGAACACTGACATGTGGTATGCAAAAGAACATGATTTCAGTTGAGATATTTAAGGAGGATGTTGAACTTGACAAAAGGGATAAAGAACATGAATTGACTGTCCAGATTATTCTAATATTCTTGCACCTTTTCATGTGGCAATTGTACTTTTAGTTAATGTACTAATTTAAACTGATGAACTGCAATGAACTGTTTGCTTTTTCCTGTGGCCTACTGGAAAGATATTATATGGTTTTGGAGGTCTGTTATCTTTTCTGCAAATGTCACCTATTGAAATCTTTACCGCAAGTTATTACTACTTACATTTAAAATGCATTGCATATAGATGATTCAGATGGCGCCTCTCTCCTAGTCAGGGACAAATGGCAGGGAGGATTGTAGAGGTAAATTCTAACTAAGAAGGATTTGTATTATTTAAATGTTGAATTTGACGTTTGTGATTTCACTTTGTACAGATTAAACACTTTAGTTCACTGCATTAATTCGACTGTTGAATTCTCAAACAGCGGATTCTTATAGCAAATCCAAAACAGTGACAATTTTCCATTGTAAAGTCACGGGCAGTCTATTGCAACCGTCTTTAGCTGACGAATTTACACCCTTATGCAACAATTTAGGGGGGAATTCACTATAGTGCGAAGTGATCTCTGGAACCTTTCGGCTCACTTCGCACAGACTGTTATGCGCTCGCTGATGTCCTGCACGCGGACATCAGCTAACGCTTTAAAGGGATTCCAGTCTCGGCAAGACCAAAAGAGTCGCCTCGCCGAGACTGGAATCCCTTTAAAGTCTCGACATACAAAAAATTGCATGTCCAACTATTGATTCAAATAAGGGGCCTCTGAGTTTTTTTGTTTTAATTCTGTCTGCAGCTGATATATATATATATATATATATATATATATATATATATATATATATATATATATATATATATATATATATATATATATATATATATATATATATATATATATATATATTAATATTAATGATGGTGCTGTTAGAGGCTGTGAGAAATTAATTAATAAGAAAGTACATAATGCTTTATGCATAGTAGGTAGTGGGTAGCTATTTCAGATTGAATCGTTCAGATGCATGAATGATTGAATCACTAATTGGAGCAGTGACTTTTTAGTTTCTGCCTTTGATCAAACTAACCAGAGTCATTTTGGTATCTGAAAGCTATGAAAGTCGGGGCTCAGTTGCAACTAGTTTAGCCCGCACCTCTATAAGAAATAATAATAGTGAATGAAATATTGTAGCAGAGGTACCAGTCTATAAGCTCGTATGCCACTGACAAATGCTTAATAAACTTTCTTGAGCAATACTCTGCATACAACACTCTTGTGGTTGGTTAACTCGTTTCTTAATATCCTTACAAGGTGTTTTGCAACCAGCGTGCATTATGCTTATGAGAGCAGCCTGGTTGCCTTGGGTTAATGCACTTCCCCCTGCTTTAATAAATTAGCCTCCGGTAAGCTTTTTGAATAGATGACAATTATGTCGTCTGTATACAGTGCTGCATGGGAGGATACATAAAACGAATAGAATTTTATAGTACAGGAACCATATATACTGTTATTAGCGAGCACTAAATTTTTACAGTTTTGCTTGTAACAGAAAAAAATCTGTTTGTACTTGGTACTAGTCTGTAAGAATAGGAGCCAAGGTTATTTAACTGGTACAGCTTGGGACTTGTGTCCTTCGTCCCTGTTCTCTTGTCTCTGGATTCTTATGTACATTTAAATTGTTGTATAAATAAACATTAAATTAAATAAATTTAAGTTGTTAGTATTACTAACATCTGATATGCAATATACACCCACTTTATTTACACTTGCATATCCTCCAGCCTCAGAAACTATACAACACCATGTTTATTTTGCTTTATTCTTTAGTCACTGATCACCATATCCTCACTTAGATTGTAAGCTCCTTGGGGCAGGGCCCTCCAACCTCTTGTGTCAATCACAACCTAGCACTTAATTTGATGTACCCTTGTTATATTTTACTTGTATTGTTTAATGTACTTTTCCCTTGTTTGTATTGTACTTGAATCGCTGAATTGTACAGCGCTGTGTAAATTTGTGGCACTTTATAAATAAAATTATACATACATACATACATATACATATTGCGTATGTAAAGATCTTATCTGACTATAGTTCCCCTTTAAATACCAATTACTTTACATTTCCTGATTTGATTTATCTGTTTTGCATTGATCACAATACACATGTGATTTTAAGGTGCACATGTCACCTCAAAACTCGAATACTGTACTAATTTAGGTTCTTCTAATGAAATAAACATTTTTGTAAATATAAATGTATTAATAAAAATGTACCTTTATACAGTGTTTCTCTCTGTCATCTTCCTTGTCATCCTGACTTTTCTTTCCCGGGTTGGGCGGGGCAAAATGATGATTGACATTATAGCTTCTCCAATCACATCCCTTAAATCACAATCTAGCAGAGATCTGATTGAAGGAGGTTTAGGGGGTTATTCACTGAAGTCCAAATTGTTGCGTATAGTATAGTGCGAATTTACCAGATAAAGACAGTCGCAATAAGCTGCTACTGTCACAGTCGCATCTTTATAATGCGAATATTGTTGCATTCGTGACTTTATTATGGGAAAATTGTCATAATCTTAACATTAAAAAATTGTCGCGACTTTACAATGGTAATTGCTATGGGAATCCGCTGTTTGTGAATTTTACAGTCGAATTTGCACCTTAGTGAATAACTCCCTTTAATGTCAATCATTTAGCTCTGCCCACCTGACCCGGGAAAGAAAAGTCAGGTTAACAGGGAAGATGACAGAGAGAAATGCTGTATAAAGGTACATTTTTATTAATACATTTGTTTCATTAGTAAAACCTAAATTTGTATTAGTATTTTGAAGAGACAGGTGCACTTTAAAGAACTGGTCAGACAAGAGAAGTAATCCCATTTGGATTGACATGACCTTTATTTTTACATAGTGTCTTTCCATTTGCCGGTTGCAGTGATCTTTAATTTGGCGGCTGAACAGACCCTCTCACAGCCTAAAAAAAAATGTGAAAATTGACTGCACTTTTAATATAAAATATTATACCATCGTACTTTGGGCAATGGCAGATTACATATACAGCAGGTATCAAAGAACTTTAGGTATTTTATTTTCTTGCTGTTAATGTTATATTTATGGCAGTTTTGTGATTTAGTGGTTAGCCCTGCTGCCTTGCTGTACTGAATCCTCGACTGGATTTGACCCTGGACATTGTCTGCATGGATTTTGTATGTATTCTCTGTATTACTTGTTTCTTCCTACAATCTAAATACATACTCGATGTCACGAGTGGCGAGCTCTCTTCCTGCACTGCGACTTGCTGACTATTCTCTACGCTGGTAGCTATGGATTGTGATTCAGCTCAGCGCTTCTGGATTCTGTGATGTCCATAGTGGGAAATTCACATATCTGCTAAAGCGCAGTGCTCAAGTGTCAACCATCTTCTGGCTGGTGGTTTGTTAGATCCTGGCTTTAAGCTTCAGCCTGCTACAGTATTAAGTGTTTCAGCCCGGACAGCCTATGTGTTTCTCTGCTTCAAGTGTTGCAGCTAAGAGGTTCTGCAGCGTCTGCGTGTTTTGATGTCTCTTCACAGCTAGCACCTCAGCTTTAGCCAAGTAATGTATTAGGTACATCCCTGTAGCATCAGAACCAGACCTGAATCACAGAAGAGGATCTTGGTATTCTGTGCTGCTCCAAGTTCTGCATGTGTCTAGCGGTGCGGCGAGTGACAGTCCAACTGCGCTGGTGCAAGTATGATCTTGTTCTGCATTTGCAGTTTTATTGATCCACGTCTCTGCCAGTGTTACCATGTTAACAGCTGCTACCGTTTTGATGTTAATTTGAGGGGTGCAACTTTGGAGTCACCTTCCTGCAAAGGCCAAACAGCTGTGTGTGTGTGGTTGGGGGGGTTAGGGGACCAGAAGCTCCTAGGAATCCACACCTTAGTGTTAACTAGTGCCAACTTCTGCTGTTGTACAGAGGATCCACTTTTCTCCTAAGTAACATTTGTTCCTGTTTTTGTCCCAGTACATCTATCTCCTGTAGAGGTGTACCATCTTGCTCCTATGTTTCCAAGTCACCATGCACCTTAGCTCCTCCAAAGGTGTATCACCTATGGTCACGTTTAATATTGCTTAGCATCGCACAGGCAGCCAAACAGCTTTGATCTGTGCATGCTTTGGCATAGGAACAGGCTTTTTATATAAGGATAAGGAGAATATAAAGGGATTCTAGACAAGACCCTCTTCTCTGAGTAGTGAATGGTGTCGCTTGAGGGTGGGGCAAATCAGTACTGTTCAGGAAGAGTCTATACACAGAATGGGTGGGGGAGCAGGGCTGTTTAAACAAGAGGCAAGTACTACTGATCCCAAAATTGGTTTTACATTTTAATGTTTAAGTTGGCTTTCTGTATGTTTACATGTCGGATATAAATAATGTTCTTATCCAAAGTTTTCATTCCCTTTAAATGTAAGACTCTGCTTAATCCTTCCTAAAGTTTTTTTTTTAAAGCCCTCTCAAGTACTCCACACCTAATTAAATGGATTAATAGCAACACAATATGTCAGACTTTGCTTCTCCAGTTTTGAATAAATTACAGATGTAGTTGATTTGATACATTCTGGTAGGTTAGCAGAAGACTGGCCTGAGGACTGCAATGTAAATTTGCTTTCTTATCTTTAGTTATCTTAATCCATTGTTTTGAAATGCTGCAAACTTAGTCCAATAATAAATTGTTAACCAGCCGAGCTAATTCTGTGTTGACGATCTCCTGAAACCTATTGAATCTCCAGATTCAGTCTACCCATAGACAGTGTATATATTTGCGTTGCCAGTTATTTAAAGATATTGCTGCAAATAGTTATTGGAATGAGCCACTGCTCCACCTGCATTTTCCTTTCCCTGTATTTTATTTTTCTTCTTGCTTTGGTTTCACCTGAGAGTTATAAATGTCGTCATTTTTTTTTTTTAATAATGTATTTTCAGGTTGTATTGGAGTGGAGCCGAGACCAGTATCATGTTTTATTTGATACTTACAGAGATAATATTGCTGGGAAGTCTTTCCAGAATCGGTAAGAAAAACGACAAGTTTATTCAAGCAGAAGCAATTACTTTCAATACAGCGTGTAAATTATTGCTGACTATCTTTTAATATGTATGTATATTTTTATTTATAAAGCGCCACAAGGTTACGCAGCGCTTTACAGTCCATTAATAGCTAAACACTGTTGCTTTGGCTATGTCTAAATATTTGTATCATCTAGGGGTTGGGGGGGTGAAGGGGAATACTAACATATCTATTTATTTTTTATTTAGCACCGCTTCCTGCTCTCCATAAAACCAATCTTCTGTACATCACTGCAGCGCTGCGATTCTCTTTACTTCCTGTCATTTTGAACAAGCGCAGAAGCAGTATTAGGTAGGAAATCTCTTTCTGCCTTTGCTCAACTCATTGATTTTAAAGAAAAAGCAGGAAGTAAAAAAGGATTGCAGTGCTGGGCGGGATGAACAGAAGATTGCCCTTTTTCAGGGGGCAGGAGGCAACATTGGAGGAAAAAAAAAGCGATTGATAAGTATTCCCCTTTTAAGTATCGCTTCTGTATGATACAAGGCTTTAGTTTCCCTTTAAAAGAAATATATATGTTATAACTTAATGGGGCCTGTGTCACATTTATTCTATCTCAAGTGAGTAATATATGTGACTGAGTAGGATTAAACTATGTTTGACCATTTAGAAACAGTATGTAAATGTCAGCTCATTCATGAATTTTTGGTTAACGTTTCTTTTTTTTCTTTTTGTATTATGATGTCAGGGGTTAATATGTTATTGGGTATTGTGAATTTTATAACCTTTGGATTTTACGTTTGATGTCCTCTTTCTATAGGATTCAGTGCCCCCCATTTTTTTATACATAGAGGAGTTCCTTTTATTACTAAAAGAGAAATAAATACAAAATGTAAAATTCACGTAACCACATGTTTTGGTATTTAAAGTCGATGCTGTGTGAACTGTAACTTGTACCTGTAAAGTGTTCATGATTTAAATGAGACCTGTTGCTGATGAATTAATCTGGATAAAAAAAGTGTTTGCGCTGTTATTCATTTTTAACTGACATGTTGTATGAAAGGCTTACAATATTTATAAACTAAATCTACACAGCACTATAAAACTCTGCTGATTACAATGTTCAGTGCATCTTCTTTTGGTTAAAGTGGACCTATCGGCTCCACTTAACAGACTTTTTTTTTTTTTTTTTTAATAGGAAGCTTTTCTTCTCCGATGCCCAACTTGAATCTCAAGTCGGGTGCGGCTAAAAAGATGACTGACATTAAAATTCCTCCATTCAGATCCCTTAACCCTTTCAGTGCCAGCCAATTTTTTTTTTATTTGACCACATATTGCCAAGCAGTTTTTTAAGAATTTTGCGCTGTTTGTGTTTTACTAAGATTTTTGCCAGGAAAGCAATGTCATTTCCAGGAAAATTATATATCGTTTTTTTTTTTCCAGCAGACTTTGGCCTTTAAAATGCTCATTATTTAGGGCAGCGGTTCTCAACCTTGTTGAGACCGCGACCCCCCTCTGACGTCACCGTGCCGCGGGGTGTGATGACGTTTCGGCCGAATGTCATCTCGTACGTGTGTCACGTGACGTTCGGCCGAAACGTCATCACGCTGCATGTCACGTGATGACGTTTACTGCCGACGTCACCTGCAGGAACCCTTATAAAGAAGGGTTCCTGCGGGTGCTTCCGGGTGTCGGCGCGGTTCTTGATCCCAGTGGGAGGGCCTCGCGACCCCCAGGTTTAGAACCGCTGATTTAGAGTGAAATATGGTAAAAAAAAATAAAAAATCATTATTTTCACTTATAATGTTGCTTTATTTTAGCTCATAAAATATGTTTTTTTTAGAAAATCTATACTGTTTCTAAAAGCCCCAATTCCTCCTGATTACAACAATACCACACATGTATCAGTAGACACCCTTTCCTGCCCAGGA
>WMED01022302.1:503-11702 GCA_019650415.1 Pipa parva | reverse complement strand
AGTGCCCATAATTTGTAATGTTCTTACACATAAGGAACACATCCAAATCCCCTCTGAATCAACCATGACAACTTCTTTAGTGTTCCATACCCTCCCTACTCTTACAGTCTTACAGTAAAGAACCACCTTCTATACTAGTGTAAATACATTCTTTCTTCTATATGCTGAGGATGCCCCCTTGTTATACTTACAGTTCTTGGTGTAAATAGATTGTGGGAGAGATCTCTTTACTGACCCCTGATATAGTAATACATAGTTATTAGGCCCCCTATTAATATTTTTTTCTACATTAAGCAATCACAGTTTTGATAATCTTTCTTGGTGCTCAAGTTTGCCCATTGCTTTTATTATTTTAGTAGTCCGCCTTTGAACCCACTCAAGCTTAACTACATCTTTCTTGTGCACTGGTGCCCAAAACTGCACATAGTATTCTATGTGTGATCTGACAGATAATTTGTAACACAGTATAATAATTCTCTCATCATGTACATCTATGACCCTTTTTGATGCACTCCATGATCTAATTTGCTTTGGCAGCTGCTGCTTGACACTGGTTGCTACAGTTCAGTTTTTTGTCAAGTAAAATTCTCCAGTTCTTTTACATGTCTGTTTTGCCCAGAGTTTTCCCATTTAGAAAATAATCTTGACTTGCATTTTCCCTTCCCATATACATAACCTTACGTTTATCAGTGCTCACCCTCATTCTGCCCAAGCCTGCAATGTATCTAGATCCATTTGTGATAAAATACTATCTTCCTTTGTATTGAGTACTGTACACAGTTTAGTATCATCTGCAAAAATTGAAATTTTACTACGCAATCCCTCAACAAGGTCATTTATAAATATATTGAAGAGAAGAGGGCCCAAAACTGACCCCTGGACTACCCCACTATTAACAGTAGCCCAGTATGAGTATGTAGCATTTATAACCACCCTCTGTTTCCTACCACTAAGCCAGTTACTAACCCACTTACACACATTTTCCCCCAGTGCAAGCGTCATGTATAAAGACACAGGACAATATCTTGCAACTTCTCAAAGAGACACTTACCTGTAGCTCTATCAAGGGATTGTATCAGCGGGGAAATGTGCTTAGTGAGGTTGAGTAACCAAAAGCAAGCAATCAGCAATTAGTCATTACTGGTATGGGGGGAGTAGGAATGATGAAAGCTAACCTCTGATTGGTTGATTTGAGTAACTAATTAGGGGTTTACTCACTAAAGTCTGAAGTGTTGCATATAGGTGTGAATTTGCCGGATAAAGACAGTCGCAATAGGCTGCTACTGTCGCAGTCGCGTCTTTATAATGAAAATATTGTCACAGTCAAGATTTTATTATGGGGAAAATTGTCGCAATCTTAAAATTAAAAAATTGTTGTGACTTTACAATGGGGAAATTGTTGCGGATTTCCTATGGGAATACGCTGTTTGAGAATTCACACCTTAGTGAATAACCCCCTAAATTTTTATAAATATTTGCCTCTGTTCAAGAATTCGCCTGAATATTTTCACAGAATTATTGTACTTGTTTTATTTTGTTTTTATTTATATTATAGGCTTTTTATGAAACGGGGATGAGGGGGTTATTTTTTTTCTCTGGTTTAAACTTTTATTTGTTTTTTTCATTTTTGGTCTAATAAAGTCCATATCCTCAAATCAGACCATGAGGCATTTTTATCAAGGGCTGAAAAACTTTCCAATGCAGTTTTGTCATTTTTACTATTTGGCAAATTTTGGCCATTTCACAAATGGTTTTTTTTTCCCACTTTTACCTAGTTTCATCTCGCAAATATATTACCCATGTTTTCCATGTGATTTCTTTCATTTACATACGTTGTTGCCTATACATATTGGTATCTACCTTTGAGGTTCACAGATCTCATCAAACCAGTAAACTGCTGACTTTCAGCCCGGTATTAAATAACTTTGAAATTCAGAAAAAAATAAGGAAATCATTAAAACCTCATCAAAAACATTAAAAAAAAACAAGATGTGTTCAGTCTAGGCTTATCAAACCCTACAATGCTCATGGTTTGCAAGAACTGATAAACAGTTCCAGGGTGAAACACTGTAAAGAATTTTATGCGCGAAATTTAATAAAATAAAAAAAACAATATAGCGATACTGATCATTTTGACATGATATCGCAATATAGAATAGTAATTTATACAAAAATAAAATGAGTTTACCACAATATTGAAATTTGATATGGATGCACTTTTATGGTGTAGTATAATATTAATTTATGATCCCTGACCCACGCATAATACATCACAATACGCATTGAAAATATCAATATCACCAATATTGATATTTATTAATACCTTTTTTATTGCGGAAAACTGTTCGTCTGGTTGAGGGAGGCCTTTATATTCCCTGTGGAGATGGTTCCCTATAGAAAAGATCATTGATATTGATATCAATGGAAAAGGAGCTCCATTGAAAGTAATGTGTAGTGGTATTATTGCATTAATATTTATTGATATCAATCTTTTTCAATACTGATCAATTGAAAATGTGGTGAATAGAAAAATGCAATTACACAGGGAAAAGTGGCGAAACTGATCAAATTGCAGCAAATAGGTCAAAATGACCTTTCTAAATTTCCCCTACTTTATGGAACACTTTGGTGGATATTGATTTTGGTCACAACAGTGAAATCACCCTTTAGTAGAAGTCTGAAATGCGTCTCTTTTTAGAAGCTAAGCATAGGAATAACCCAGGTGAAGTCATTACTTTTTCCTTACACATTTGTTAAGCATAAATCAGTCACAAATGGGCGAATATTTCTGAGCTAATATTAAATTATTTGATTTCCATTCTGACAGTCCTTGTAGGTTATTTAGGGACATTTGAAAAAAAACATTTTGTTAGTCATGCATATTTGTGGTTCAGTGATTAAATATATACAAAAATGCAAAACCTAAATCTATACTAAATTAAATTGAACCCAATTTATAAAATACTTCTATTTTCATGTGTTAAGTATATTGTACACTGTTTAACCAATCAGGAAGAGGCTTGGGGTATATAAGGTTCCTTTCAGGCAGGCCTTTAATACGCCAAGCCTCTTCCTGATTGGTTAATTGATTAAAGGCCATTGACCAGTAAGCAACAGGCAAAGACTATATAAACCCTACCAATTTCTGAAGTTCCCTCTCAGGTCCTTTCCTCAACTATAAATAGCTGAGGATCCATTGCTGTTGCTCAGTGCCTGTGTGAACATCACAGAAGATGGGGCTCTAAGGTTTTTTATTTTATAATGGCGGTGGATCAAGAACACAGAAGAACTCCTTGTGAATTATTATTTTGATTATGCCAGTTCAAAACTGCAAATCAAGAGGAAGAGCAAGGGTGTCAAAAACTACATTGGCCTATACAGGATTACCTCATGGGCCCGAAGAGAAGAGCAGTGAGTATAGTAGTGATTACTTGCCCTTTTATTGATGATGTTTTCATTATTAATTGGATTTCTTTTGCTTGTAAGTGTATTGTTTATTTTTTTCATTGTTATTGGTTGTATTTTTTATTGATTGCTTGTTTATTTTGTTTGTATTTTTTAATGATTGTTTTTTTTTTGTTATGAATGGTTGTATTTTATATTGATTGTCAAAAACAATTTTTTGACAATTTTTCCCTCTCTTTCGATCATTATAAATATGTATTAAATGATGAATAGCTGAAAGGAGGTAAAACATACATTTTTTTAACCTCTGCTACTTTTTGACCATTTTGCCTATTTAAAAACTTTACTGCCACTAATATTTAATAGCACCCATTTTTATCATCGCACCTTTTTGATTTCAACTTGTTGAAATTTACCATAATTTTTTTTTTTTTAATTTGATTTCATTGGAACTGACAATCTATTATTTTATATGACAGATGTACTTACATTTTCAATAAAGTTTGGGCCTTCATTTTATTTTTCTAAATTATGGGGATAAATGTAGCACTAAAGTGGGAAATTTATAAAGGTCATTTCCATCTATTTGCTGCAGTTAGATCCATTTTGCCTCTTCTCTATAGGAAATAATGAGTTTTTGCCACTTTCAACCAGGCGAACACTTTTCAACAACAGAAAAGGTCAGAAGGGGCTTAATATTGCTATCAGCGATATCTATATTTTTGACCCAATTAAAAGTATATTAATCTATTAGAAGAAACGTTTTTGATTTCTATAAATATCCCCCATGTGATAAAACATTTAGGTGGAAAAAACTTTATTTTCCACATAAGATCTTATATGAATGTCTTATTAATTTTAATCAATGATGGGAACTCTAGACTAAAATAAAGGTTTTAAGTAGTTTTTAAATAAATATAATCTAAGACATTTTGGAAGCAATTAATGTCCAGTTTACTTGTCCTTACAACTTGCATGATTCAAATATTACTCGTGTGAAATTAATGGGTTAGAGGCAGACTAGACTGTCCCTAAGGATGGTGTAACTTCTGGCAAGCATGTCGTTTTTAAAAGGGAAAGGACTTTTTATTTTTTAAATGGGTATTATAATGGGTGAGTATAACTTTTTTTTATTTCAGAAATAGATAAAAACAACAATATGCAAAAAAAAAAACTTACATTTTTTTTTTTTTACTTTTTATCATATTTCAAACATTTAAATTTGACCTGTTCTATTTTTAGTAAATGCAGAAGGCTAAAACAAAACACCCAAGGCTAAAAATGAAGAGAACAATTTTTCAACCTTTTATAAATATGTCCTTTTGTAGGAGAACGGCTGTGTATAGAGCAAATACTACAGGCAGCAAAGTTTGGAGACTTTAAAAAAATGATGCATTTTGCTAATATCTGGGTCAGAAATGTAACTGATAAGAGCCCTCCAATATATGGTTTGTAATAAGAATGAAAGAATTACAGTAGACCTCTTTCTCCCAGTTTTATCTATAATAAATCCGCCCTTTTGCCTTAGTTAATATGATTTACCTTTGTCGTATATGCCTAAACAAAATATCTTGAATATTCCACAATATGTGGTTTAGTGATATTTTATTCTCTCCAGTAAAAATACATTAATAAAGGCAAACTGCTGGGGAAAAAAATCCTATTTCACATATGTATAGCATATTTGATTTATGTTACAAAACCAATAGATCAATTACTCTTTAATTTTATTTATATATATATTTAAACATTGATCCAAACTCCAATACTTTACAATTCATATATGCAGATCATAATTTTACATTTAAATATCATACTTTTTTATTATTATTTTTACAAAAAAAAAATTGTCATGCAGTTATATACATACTGTCAAAGTGGTCATTTACAAACTGTACAATATCAAGATGAGATGAATGGCAAGCTCACAAAGCACAGATAATGAGACCCATTTACTGACTAGAACGTTTGGCTGTGGATGATGGCCTCTTGAGAATTGATTCAACAGAAAAGGGTAAAGGATCATTTACAGTCATCTTTGTTCCTGACTCTTTTGCTAAGAAAAAGTCCTTGTTGTATCTGTCAATTGTAAATTTGTACTTCTGGCTTTCCTTGGAAGTGCATTCTCTGAATTTCTTTGCAGGCTCTTCATGAAGATCTTTAACATATGGTGGTTTCAGATCTTCCAATGACTTTTCAAGATGTGTCTGCTGAATCAATGAGTGGAATGGGTTGTATTTTAAAGAGAAGGGTTGTTTAGTGGCATCTTTGCTAATTTTGCTCATTAAGCGATCCTGCAGAGGTGCCTGGTCCTTAGCAGACATCTGTAAGAAGTTCCTTTTTGGTGGTGAGAAAGCAGACCTTTCTCCATTGTCCTGTGGCAAGTTGCGATATTCATTTTGAGGATATGAGGCTGGATTTTCCATTTTTGGAGGAACCACTAAGTCATGATCTGAGCCTTGACAATCAATAACTGGGTTGGACTTTGAGTCCCAGTTTGACCCTGATTTCATGGCTTGCATGGCAGATGCATTTAACAGACATTGCTGGTAAAGCAGAGAATCACTAATTGGACCATTCTTTGGCCAAACTAAGAACCTGGAAGGCACAGGATACTGCCTGTAAGTTGTGGCCACACTGACATTAGAGGAAATGAGTTCCATATTCCCAGACCCTGAGTACTGCATTGTGAGGTCAAGGCAAGTGGGCAGGAAATTACAAAAGTCTTTGCTGGGAACATCAGACTGTGGTGGTCCATAAGCAGCTTTGTAAGAATTGTATTCTGCAGCATGGACCATACGATTAGGTAGGAAGAGACCTGCAGCTTGAGTGGCTTCTAGGATTTCCCTTTCCTTAAATTCCCTCTCCAGCATAATGTGCTCCAGCTCCTTATCTGCAAAGGCCCTCCTCTTTCTCATCCTGTCGCTAACTTGGGCTGGCAAAGATGGGTTGGGCCCCAGGTAGGAATCTGCTGGTAATGGTCTGTAACCTGAAATCACAAGGGATTTATTAATTAAGCAGTCCGACACCTGAATCAAAAGTACCATGCAAAACAATATGCTTTACTGCACTGCCATTTGAGGAATAACAAATATGTACAAAGGAGTACTGTATGGCATGTGCTGCATCTTATTTCCCATTTCAGAACAGATTATATGGGTATCGGATGCAGAATGGATTAGCCATAGAATGCACAGTGCACTGATCTTTAAAAAGATGTTTTACAATAACACACATTCTCAACATCAACACTATTGTATGTGCAGTGGGCACCGTATTGTGATTCTACAAAGAAAACATGCTGTTTTAACACTTTCTAATGATATGAGCAGCATGTAAGCAAATAATAAACAAAGAAGTGTATGCATGTGTATTAAACAGAGATAATCAATCAGATACTGTATTGTTAAATTGTATTGATGTGTTCCACTGCAGTCATTCTGGCCAATTGTTAATCAAAATAGTAGGAATGTTTTGTCTATAAGCTGTAAATGTCACTTTCTGATGTCCAAAATAGTGGTTTAAAAGCTCATAAATAACAGGATGTTTTTAAAGTTTTCTGTTAAATTTGTTATAAGTAAAAGCAATTACAAATACCTTCAAAATACAGAAAGAAAAGAATCCTATAACAGAAAACACATTTATGCATTTCTTTATGCGGAAAAGATACATTTAATATATTGTAATTTAAGTTTTATAGATTGATGTGTAACAGGCAACTCATTTATCTGTAGAATTGTTTCTTATTAACCTTTGCTCACTATATAATATAATAAACAGTTTAACAGGCCTGGCGGAGTGATACTTCACTGAGGACCACACATAGGATTCGGCTGTTACATCTGCCAAACTGTTCTCTTCTAAAGTCATTCACCCAGCAGATATTCCAAGTGTAGCATTAAAGAAGGGACGCTATACCTAGAATTGCTGGCATTTCTATCTCCTACACACAGGTCAGAATGAACAAAGAGTTTTACAGATGAGAGGAAACTCGAGGAAAACTAGGAGAAAAAGAGAAAAAGACAGACAGTTAAGACAGAGTATGAGAAGATGAAATAGAAATGAATAGTTGCATAGGGGAATGATTAAATTGGCTTTCTTTTTATTTTGGGGTAGTCATATTCAGTATGTATATAGTCATAGTCTTTTAGTAGCTTCACCCATTTTGTCATTGATTTTTTTAAATTATCAACAGCACAAATTTTCTTTCAAATTTGCCTCATTTCTAGCAGCATTTATCAACAAAATCAAATGGGGGATATTTATAAAAATAGTAAAAGTTTTCTCCAGGTATATCGATATCGATATACCTTTAATTAGGTTGAAAATATCAATATTGCCAATATGAATATTTATTAAACCCCTTCTGACCCGTTTTTTAATCACTGAGAAGTGTTGGCCTGGTTGAGAGAGGTGAAAACCCATTATTCACTATGGAGATGATTTTGAAAAGTTTTCTATGTCACCGTCGGAAAGATCAGTGATAGCGATGGAAAAGGAGCTCCGTTGAAAGGAATGTAAAATGTGGTGGAATTAATGCATCAATATTTATACCTTTTTCAATTTTTTTTTTTTTTGATATTAATAAATTTTATTTGGCATTTACATAAATTGAGGGAAAATTTAAAAAAACAACAATAACGTGGTGAAAAGAGGTGAAACAGATCGAATTTTAGCAAATTTTCGGTTGAAAGGTTGAAATGATCTTTATAAATTTCCCCCAAAGTATTAAATCCAGAATGATTTTTAAGTTTCATATTGAAATGGATAATCAACATCAGACCTGGCAGAAACCCCTGTTTCCTATGGAATTGTGGTAAAAACTGATGAAGTCACTCTGAGAGTGGATCAAGATGGGTGAAAAGCATAAAATAACTAGGCAAAATGGGTGAATTGCAAAGAAAATTACTAAAAATACAGTTTTTAAATTTTTATGTTATTTTTTTTTTTGCGTTTTCAGCCATTTTATTAAAACAACAAAAACAAAAAGGTCAAGTAAAGAATTAAAAAAAAAAAAAACAGGGAAAAGAAGTTTTTAAACACTGATACATTTGACCTTTAATAGCATGCTTTACCTGCTGTGCTCATTACATAAATGTGATCAATGGATCATTAACTTTACTGATTTCATGCTTGTAGCTAGCTTCATACACATGCTAAGCATTAATGGTACGTTTCCCTGACAGTGAATAAACAAGCTACTCAGTTTCAATCACATCCATGCAAACGGGCCATTATGTGTTTGTTTGGCAGTCCTAACCAAGCAAATTGGGCAAGCAAAACCTTGCCAGCTCTATTTGCAAGTGAAAAGAGATGCAAAAGCTATTTTATTACATTTAAAATCATGCCTGCTTCTCTATGCCTCTATTTGTCTTCTTCTAAAAAAAAATAAAATGTATGTTAGCCTAAATCTATACAGTCCTTACACCTGGATGTATTGAGTAATGCTATTTAAAGGACTTTTTTTTTTTTAGCAAGCAAATTATAACCTATGATTAATGTCTCATTAGTTTTTGTCAGTATATGAGCTAATGAAATGAGAAATGTATAATCAGTCCTCTACGTTATAAATCAACCTAACCTAACCTATTAGCAGCGGTATTCATTTTATACATACAGAGCAACTTATTCTGCACTATAATACAGACAAGGCATTTAGCATTGAGTCAGTATTAATAGCTACTAAATAATGTTAAGCCTGTTCATCAATCTAAGTGCCAGAGTGGGGATTTATTTATCCATTTTTATAATTAACCGCTTGATGCCACAGGAACAAGCAGCAGGACTTTCTTGATACATCTGGATCATTTTAGTTGCACTGTTATTAAAAGATAACCCTTCTAACCCTGTCATTGCTGGAGTCTCTAGAACTTCACCCGCTATTTCTACCATTTTTATTTTTCACAGTATATATTTTACATGTGCTACTTGTCTGTGTTCAGAGGCGAAAAATAAAAGAGATTACTTTACTCTCCTCAACAGTATACATTTCATTTTACCACAATTAGATTTTTATTTACTAATAAATATAATTGTAATCACTTTTTAAAAAACTTGCCCTATTAAATTTTTCATGCTAGAACTGAGTAATTACAATGTAATGTTTAACACATTTTTCTAAAATCATGCAAGACAAGAAACTCTTTAATACTGCATAATTTCTTACAGGTAAGGAAGGATATGAATTACTCTGAAATATGCTTTATGATTAGGAATTATAAAATGCGGCGCCAAGAGAGTATGCAATTCATTACTCTTTTGCTTATAATTCAAATACTTTCACTATTTCACCTATTTTTAAAGTGTTTCTTTAGAGAAATACAAGACAATCTACCAATATTTGCACATAAATAAGCATAAGTGTACTATAAATGTACAGACATACACACACACACACACATATATATCCTTAATTAAATGGACAGTAAAATCAAATTTAAGATCTGTGGGGCAAGTGAAAGTTTTTGTGTTTAGTAAACTACCTTTAATTTACTGGACATAAATGTCATTATGTAATTGCAATATATAAACATTGGCTTGTTATTAAATAGCATAAAGTATGTTTTGACGAACATACACCAGACATAGGGGGATTATTCACTAAGGTGCAAATTCGACTGTCAAATTCGCAAACAGCGGATTCCCAAAGTAAATCTGCTACAATTTCCCCATTGTAAAGTCGCGACAATTTTTTAAAGTTAAGATTGCGACAATTTACCCATAATAAAGTCACGACTGCAACAATATTCTTATTAGAAAGACACGACTGCGACAGTAGCAGCCTAATGCGATTGTCTTTATCTGGCAAATTCGCACCTATACGTAACAATTCAGATTTCAGTGAATAACCCCCAAAATGTCAGGGTATAACACCATTTAAGACCAGATGCAATCAGATCATTTATATGGGATGGTTTTAGAAAACAGCGATTTTACTAGACATTTAATAGGCAAATTTGCCTATGGGTGTACTTGATGTTGGCAAATTTATTTTCACCAGACTTCTTTGCTGCTGAAAATATGTTTACTCCACATACAATGCTGTACTTTTAAGAGTCACTTTCACACCAAAATAATTCCTACTGAAACTTAATAAATGTAAATAACTTGCAAATAATTTATTAAGGGAAATAAAATAGAAAGAAAGTACATTTTCTTTAAATACACCTTGAAGACACGATAGCTTACTGTAAATGGGGCAGGGAATCAATCTCATAGTGCTGAGTTAAAAGGGAATCTAGTAACATGTGGGGAAGGAGGATGAGCAGGTACTTACCTTCTAAAATACTCTTTGCCAACAAGCTGGGTGTCCGGATATGTCTCTGATACACAGGTTTTCGTTCTGCAATGTTAGTCTTTCCTGAAAGACCTTTCTTGTCCTTTGGGAGGGGAAACAGAAATGCTAAAATATAACTAGTAATCTACATGTCTGACTTGCTTCTAGGTCAATGTAAATAAGAAACAAGGACCAGAATCATTTCTCTTAAAAATAAATAAAGATTGACCCTTCTCTATGTGCAGGAAACCAGAGATTTAATTTTATTATTATTATTTTACCTTCTGCAAACACAATAAATGTTCAAGGAGTTATTTAATCGTTTTAACTCAAAATAGTCTCATGCAGTATACATGTTTTGATGGGAAACAAATGGTAATTTTTAAGTGACCCAAAACGAAAGATCAAGGCAAAACTGTTTCCAACCCAAGCCATCTGCCAGTGGCCGCCACAACATTGCTATAGAAGGGGCTGCTGCACAAACTGGAGTGAGTAGCTGACTGTGGAACCTATCCATA
>WMED01022301.1:0-11702 GCA_019650415.1 Pipa parva | reverse complement strand
TCTACCCATGCTGCCCACTATTCTCCCATCTACCCATGCTGCCCACTATTCACTCCTTTCGTTCTCACATTACAATTCACCCCTCTCCTGCTCCAAACAGTCCAGGAATTATCCATTTAAAACTTGCTCTCGCTTACTTTCCCTCTTAACCTTGTTGCTGGGGATATTTCTCCTAATCCTGGGCCCTGCTGCCATTTTGTATTCATCTGCGCCCTCCTGCCCCTGCCTATCCCTCCCGCGCTTCTTGTCCATCTAACCTCATCCCAATCCCCACTTTACCAACTTCCTCCCTTCCTTTTTCCTGTTCTCTCCTAAATGCACACAATATAACTAACAAATCCACTTTAATTCACAATCTGTTTTTCTCTAGTTCTCTTCAGCTGTTAGCACTCACTGAAACCTGGCTCTCCCCTCATGATACTGCTACTGAGGGTTCATAATCCCATGGAGGCCTCTCTTTCTCCACACTCTGTGGGTCGTGGGGCTGTAGTTGGACTCCTCCTTGCCTCCCAGCTGTCCCTTCAATAGTGTTGCTATCCCTGACTGCTTTGTTTTCTCTTCCTTTGAGGTTCATGTTGTCCAACTTTTCTATTTCCTACCTTTACGTGTTGCTGTTATATACAAGCCACCCTCTGCTTCCTCACCTGCTGCTTTTCTATCTGACTTGGAATCCTGGATAACCTTTTTTTCTTTCTAATGATAGCCCCGCGTTCATTATGTTAGACTTTAACTGTCACATTGATGACTCCTCTCTATCTTGGCCTTCTCATTTCCTTCACTTAACTTCCTCTTTTGACCTTCACCAGTGGACTAAATTTAGCGCCCATAGAGATGGTCACTTTCTAGATCTGGTTTTTACCAAAAACGCTTTTCTATCTGCTCTTAATATCAGCCCCTTCCCACCATCAGATCATCACCTTCTTAACTTTTCTATCTCATACTCTCCTGCTTCACCTCCTTCACCCCCTAAAATGATTATTCACAATACGCATGCCATTGATTGGCAAGCCTTTGTTACTTCTCTCTCCTCTGGTCTATCTTTGTCCCTGCTCTCCTCTGATCCTGATTCTCTGGCTAATTCCTATAATACCATTTTATCTACTGCTTTCGACTCATTTGCCCCTCTGCAGCCTAAACAGATTCATTTTAATAATCCTCGCCCCTGGCTGAATGCAGAAACTCCTTTTATTTGATCCTGCATGCATTGTGCAGAACATTTGTGGAGGAAATACCATTCCTGGGCAGACTTTCTGCATGTATGGTTTTCACTTTCCTGCCTTAACTTCTCTCTCTCCCTAGCCAAACAATACTGTTACAAAACCCTCATAAACCAGAATAAATCAAATGCACATCGTCTGTTCTCCATTTTTAACACCCTTCTACGTCCCTTGCCCTTGGGTGTGCAAACCCCCTCCCCATACTCCCCACAAGACTTTGCTGACTTTTTTTGAAATAAAATTGATAATATTCGCAACCAGATTACTGTTCCTCCTAACAACACAAACGTCCCCTTCTGAGCTTCTGAATTCCTTTTCTCCTGTTACCCAGTCGGAAGTTTCTCAACTTCTTTCTTCCTCCTGTCTCATGATGTGCTTGCTTGACCCCATACCTTCTTCTTTAATTAAGTGCTGTGATTCCGTTCTTGTGCCTGCCCTAACACACCTTTTCAACTCTTCCCTGTCTTCTGGAATTTTTCCTTCTTCTTTTAAACAGGCCTGTATTAAACCCATCCTTAAAAAAGCTATGCTGGACTCTGTGTGCCTCGCTAACTACCGTCTTGTCTCTCTCTTGGCTCTGGCTTGTACACTTTGAGAACATCTTGTCTACACCTACCTTACTAACTATCTGCATGCGCATCATCTCCTGGACCCCCTGCAGTCTGGCTTCAGGCCAGAGCAGTCTATGGAGGCAGCTTTGTGCAAACTTGCAAATGACCTCCAGGTTGCCAAAGTCTAGAGTCACTTTTCTGTTCTAATTCTCATAGACCTATCCGCTGCATTTGACACTGTCGATCACTCCCTTCTTATTGAAATTCTTCATGTGCTTGGGGTCCTTAATCAAGCTGAGAATTGGCTGGCTTCCTATATCTTTCTGATTGTTCCTTTTTTGCTTCCCATGCTAATGACTCCTCTTCTTCTGTCCCGCTTAAGGTGGGAGTACCCCAAGACTCTTTCCTTGGGTGATATCATCAACTTATTTGGTCTTCAGTATCACTTGTACACAGATGATACCCAAATTTTCTTATCCACTCCTGTGCTAACACCTAAAACTCAGACTCAAATTTCCAGCTGTCTTCTGGCAGTCTCCTTCTAGATGGCCAAGCACCAGCTCAAATTAAATCTTGCTAAAACAGAATTCATTATATTTCCACCAAAACCTGGTCCCGCTCCTACCTTTTCCATTCTAGTGGATGGTGCCATCATCAACCCTGTTACCTCCGTACGTTGCATCGCGTGACTTTTGACTCTGCTCTTTCCTTCTCTAATTACAACTCTTCCACTGCTAAAACCTGTCAATTTTTTTCTTCGCAACATTTCCAAGAATCTCCCCTTTCTCTCTCACACTCCACTGCCAACACCCTCATGCGTGCTGTCATCCTATCCCTCCTTCTGGACTACTGCAGTGTTCTTTTATCTGGTCTTCCAGCTTCCCGTCTCTCCCTCGCTCCAGTCTATTCTAAATTCAGCTGCCAGAATTGTCTCCCTCTCTCCTCAGAGGGGACGGCCTCTCTCCCAATCTCTGTCTTCTCCTTGGCTCCCTGTAAGCAAATAAATCATTTACAGTGTCCTCCTTTTGACATTTAAGGCACTTCACTTTATTGCCCCTCCCTACATTTCCTCTCTCATATGCCCGTATATTCTTTGTCGTCAACTGCGTTCCTCCCAAAGCAACCAGCTTTGTGAGCCATGCACCACTACTGCCCTTTGTCGTCTTAAAACTTTTCTCTCTCTGCCCCTCACATCTATCTTTGCCAGTAACATTCCATCAGCACTTTTAAAGCCAAACTGAAGTCCTACCCTATGGAGCACTACCACTGATATTTATCACTGATTTTTATGTATAGATTTTATTTAATACTTAGCAATTTATGCTTGATATTTATATTTATTCATGGTCTTGTGTTTCAACACATTGTCACAGATCTTATTACTATCTATCTGTGTTTGTAAGGCTAGGTTCACACAAGCGTATTATGCTCAGCACATAATACGCTTGTGTGAAAAAAAATATATATGCCAAGCATATTTTTCTTTTGAACTTACCAGTGACAGTGTGAATGCTACCTCAGTGGTATAATACGCTGGCCAAAATGTGACACACAGCATTCCGGACCCAGCGTATGTGCATCATATGCTAGTGTGTCCGGAACTAGGTAAGTACCATCGGCTTGCATTAAGCCATATTTTTTTTTCTCTTTTTTACACTAACATATTATGCGCTGAGCATAATACGCTCATGTAAGCCTAGCCTAAATCTTCCTCCCATTTAGACTGTAAGCTCTATGGGGCAGGAACCTCCAACCTCTTGTGTCAACTTCAACATAGCACTTAAAGTGATGTATCCTTGTGGTTTTCTACTATATTGTTTAATGCAATTTTACATGTCTGTATGTATAGCACTGCGTATGTTTGTGGCGCTTTATAAATAAAGTTATGCTTAAATACATACATGCATACATGGGACAGCATGTTTACACCCTCTTCTTATTGATTGGAAGAACAGGTCCATTTGTGCTGTTCTGACTGGCAATGCTTATACCCTGGGAGTTAGAACAGGTCCATTTGTGCTGTTCTGACTGGCCATGTTTACACCCTGGGAGGAGGAATACGTCCTTTTGTGTGCTGTTCTGATTGGCCATGTTTACGCCCCAGGAGGAGGAACAGGTCCATTTGTGCTGTTCTGATTGGCCATGTTTACACCCTGGGAGGAGGAACAGTTCTATTTGTGCTATATTGCTCATGACATATTTGTTATATTTGTTGTGGACTGTCAGTGAGGGGACAGTTTAGACAGTACAATCCATAGTTCAGAAGGTACAAGGTTCTGTGGTCCAGTACTTTTCTAACTGGTACACTGTAGAGTCTGATTATTGCAGTGAATGGGTTAACCTGGCCTCTCTGTAAGCCCTGAGTGAGACAGCTGTGAGTGGGAGTCAGTCTCTGTAATGGACATGAACTGTCTGAGTTGTGAAACCTGAGACTCCCCTGTATGTCTCACTTATTCCACTCTCAGTAGCAGTGACGCAGCCTCCATTCCCCCCCACCCCCCTCTGCCACTACGTGCAGGAGAAAGGAACCTGCAACTGTGCATTACTATACCATGTCCCTTCCAGTGCATTACTCTACCTTGTATCCTTCTTTGCATTGCTACACCACGTCTCCTGTGCTGCATTACTCTTCCTTGTATCCTTTGGTACATTTCTCTACCGGCTCCCCTCCGGTGCATTACTCTACCGGCTCCCCTCCGGTGCATTACTCTACCGGCTCCCCTCCGGTGCATTACTCTACCGGCTCCCCTCCGGTGCATTACTCTACCGGCTCCCCTCGGGTGCATTACTCTACCGGCTCCCCTCGGGTGCATTACTCTACCGGCTCCCCTCGGGTGCATTACTCTACCGGCTCCCCTCCGGTGCATTACTCTACCGGCTCCCCTCCGGTGCATTACTCTACCGGCTCCCCTCCGGTGCATTACTCTACCGGCTCCCCTCCGGTGCATTACTATACTTTATCGTCTCTAGTGCATTACTATTCTGCTTCCCATCCAGTGCATTCCTATTGCGGGTTTCCTGTAAATTGTCTTCTGTCTCTTTCTCACCCCTGTTGTCCATTCATTGTCTCTTTCTCTATCCTTGCAGGCAACATGCGCTTTATGTGAGGTCCTGTCTGTGCCAGAGTCCTCAACATCTGTACAGGAACTCTACCCACAGCTCTTTGTTACTCTCCTGCTTCGCATCAGCACCATGGTTGGAGTTCAATTGCCAAAAAGCCTGGGACCTAAGGACCGAAAAATTTCCAGTTCTTCCCCATCCCGAGACCTAGATCCCTGCAGGTAATCTTCATTGCTGCAGTGGGAGAGGCCTGCATGCTAACAGACCATAACTAATATTGCTATTGTCTGAAGGCTTTTGCTCCTTGGCTCTGCTGAATTGTTACCTTGTGGCCTCGTTGCCCTGCTAATAAGCATCCTTTACTTTGTGCAGTTCTGCAGTGGAGACTCTGAAGTTTATGCTAATACACGGAGGAAGTGAGGAGGTGAGTAAAAGTACGGAGGCAGAAGATGGCTGGGAGAAAATGAGAAAAGAGCAAACTCATCATTTAGGGGTGTCTGCACTGAGCAGGTAAGGTTGCGCTAGGCATTTTCTGTATCTTTTGCATGTTTTGGGCGGGTGATTGAAAGATAAAATTTCAATATCCACTCTCTCACAAACACCAGTCTTTTTCTCATCTCTTCCGTCCTTTTCTTTCTCTACAGCCTCTCCTTCATCTATGCCCCCCTCTCTTTTTCCGTGGACCCCCATCTCATGCTCTTTTACTGGCCTCCCTCTCCCTTGAGGCCTCCCCATTACCTTCCATGACCTTCTACTCCCCACTATGGTAGGTCTTCTGCCACCCAATCTTCACAGCTTCTTCTCAACCACTCTGTGTCTTCCATTCTGTATCTTCTATTATCTCCTCACACCCTATGACCTCCTCCCTCCTCTTATGGCCTTCCCTCCATCCGTCCCTGCCCGCCCCTTCTCTATAGCTTCCTCTCTGCTCCTCTATGAATTTCCTGCTCCTTCCCTTTGTGGCCACCCCTTTCTCTATGGGCTCCCCTATCCCTTCATTAGTAATTTATTAAACAAATGGTTGGCATCCCTGGTGTAATATAACTACTACTATGTTTATTCCTGCCATGCAGCTGTATGGTACAGTATGCAGGCCCCAAGCTGACAGTCGTATTGAAGAACCTGCAGCCAGCCCTGAGCAGTGTGTATGACTGCCAGCGAATTACAGCCATGGCTTTTATAGCAGAGGTAAGGCCTTCCCTGACTGCATGTGTGTCTATGAATACAATCCAAGTCTCTTGTTTCCTTACCTTGTAAATTATAAGCATAATCCCCTGTATTATCAGCCTCTGCCTGGAATACTTGCCCCTGATGTCTTGAGATGTTGCTTCAGTATTGCCACAATAATTTTTCTTTTCTCATGATGACATCTATTTTGTGAAGTGCACTGGTCCCTCCTGCATCAAATCAACCCCACAACATGATGCTTCCCCCCCTGTTTCACAGTTGGGATGGTGTTCTTAGGCTACCAAGCTTATCCCTTTTTCCTCCAAATGTTCAAGTTTAGTTTAATCTGACCACAGGATATCTCTAAAATTGTAGGTCTTTGTTCCTGTGTACATTTGCAAGACATCAATCTGGCTTTTATATGTTTTATTTGGAGTAATTGCTTCTTCCTGGCTGAGTGGCCTTTCAGCCCATGTTCATACAGTACTCATTTCACTGTGGATAATGACAGTCTTACCAGGATCTTCACAAGGTCTTTTGCTTTTGTTCTTGGGTCGCTATGCACATGTCAGACCAAAACATGTTTATCTCTGAGACACAGAACCTGTCTCCTTCCTGAGCGTGTGATAGCTGGACATTCCCATCTTGTTTGCACTTGCATATAATTATTTGTACAGGTCAACGAGGCACCTTCAGGTGTCTGTAAATTGCACCCAAGGATGATCCAGACTTGTGAAAGTTTACAATTCGCTTCCTGATATCTTGGCTGATTTCTTTAGACTTTCCCATGTTGTTACACACAGAAACAGTATTTTTCTGGTGTGCATTAAAACACATCCACAGGTGTGTCTCTAATTAACTCAGATGTTGCCAATAAACTTCCAAAGCTTCCAAAGACATGACATCATTCATATGGGCTGTCCCAAGTTGTTTAAAGGCATAGTAGACCTAGTGTATGTAAACTTTTGACTTTGCAGAAAGCATTAAAAATGCATTTAAAAATTCTCTCTCCTATTATTCTGGCATTTGGCATATATAAATAATTTTGGTAATCCTAATTGACCTAAAATGGGTAAGGTTTATTCTGATTTCATGTCAGTTAGTAAGAAAAACAGGTATATGTGTGTCTGTTTATATAGTGTATGTAAACTTCTGGTTTCAGCCGTAATTCCAAGCTGCCTTATAATTGTTTATTTTCCTTTTTTATTGAAGCTATCTTGCATTACGTACAAGTTATTTTTTACAACTGTTTGTTTGTAGAATATTGTAATGTATTTACCAGAAAAAGTAACAGTATTGGTACACATTGTGCATTTTCTAAGTTTAGCTTGAGTATGCAATTTCAGCATACATTATGGCAGTTTTTGTTTGTGTCGTGTATGTATATGTATGTATGTATGTATGTATCTAATTTTGTTTATAAAACACCACAAATTTACGCAGCGTTGTACAATTCAGCAATACAAATACAATAGAGATATGGGAAAAGTGCATTAAAGAATACAAGTAAAAATATCCCAAGGATACATCAAATTAAGTGCTAGTTTACGATTGAAACAAGAGGTTGGAGGTTCCTGCCCCGTAGAGCTTAAATCTAAATGGGAGGAAGACTTACATACATAGATAGAAGGGTAATAAGAGCTGTAGAATGTGTTGAGACATAGGTCAATAAATACAAATATATAGATCAATAAATATTATTAATAAATAGATATTAAACATGAATGAATAAAGATAAATTATAAACCTAAAATCAATTTAGAATCAGTGCTAGTATTCCCAAAGAAGCCAGGGAGCAGAAAGTGATTGGGAGAAGGGCTGTCCCCCCTGTGGAGAGAGAATTCTGGCAGCAGAGTTTAGGAAAGACTGGAGCAGGGAGAGGTAGGAAACAGGAAGGCCAGATAGAAGAACATTGCAGTAGTCCAAGTGGGACAGGACAAGAGCATTCAAGAGGGTATTAGCAGTGGAGGGTGTTGGCAGTGGAGTGACAGAGAAAGGGGCGGTTCTTGGAAATATTGCAAAGAAAAAAATTGACAGATTTTAACAGTGGAAGAGATGTGATTGGAGAAGGAAAGAGCAGAGTCAAGTCACTCCAAGACAACGAACAGAGGTTACAGGGTTGATATTCGCACCATCCACTTGAATGGAAAAGGTAGGAACAGGTCCAGGTTTTGGTGGGAATATAATCAATTCTGTTTTAGCAAGATTTAATTTGAGCTGGCACTTGGCCATCCACGAGGAGATTGCCAAGAGACAGTTGGAAATTTGAGACTGTTTTTCAGGTGTTAGTATAGGAGTAGATAAATAAATGTGGGTATCATCGGCATACAAGTGATTAATGGAGACCAAATGAATTGATATCACCCTAGGAAAGAGTGTAGAGGGAGAACAAGAGGGGGCCAAGGACCGAGCCTTGGGGCACCCCCACTTTAAGCAGGTCAGGAGAAGAGGCGTCATTAGCATGGGAGACAAAAATGGAACGATGAGAAACATAGGAAGCCAGCCAAGAAGCAGCATGATCACGGACCCCAAGCGCATGGAGAATTTGAATAAGAAGGGAGTGGTTGACAGTGTCAAATGCAGAGGATAGGTCAAGGAGAATTAGAACAAAAAAGTGACCCTTGGCTTTGGCAACCTGGAGATTGTTTGCAAGTTTACAAAGAGTGGTCTCCATAGAAAGCCCCGGCCTAAAACCAGACTGCAGCGGGTCGAGGAGATGGTGGACACACAGAAAGTTAGTAAGGCTGGTACAGGCAAGACGTTCTAGAAGTTTAGAAGACAGCGGCAAGAGAGAGACAGGACATGCAGGGTCCAGCATATTTTTTTTAAGGATGGGTTTAAAAGAAGAGGGAAAAGTTCCACAGGACAATGTAGCATTAAACAGGTGCGTGAGGGCCAGCAGAAGAACAGAATCAAAGCACTTTATTAAAGAAGAAGGCATGGGGTCAAGAAGCACATCGAAAGATGTGAGGAAGAGAAAAGTTGAGAAACTTCAGACTGGGTAGCAAGAGAAAAAGAATTCAGAAACTCAGCTAGGGGTGTAGGTAGAATAATGTCAACGTTAGGAGGAACAGCAATCTGGTTGTGAATATTATCAATTTTATTTTTAAAGAAGTTGGCAAAATGTTGCGAGGAATGTGGGGGTGTTTGCACTCTTGAGGGCAAGGGACGTAGAAGGGAGTTGAAAATGGAAAACAAACTGGGATTAGATTTATTCTGGTTTATGAGAGTTATGAAATAGGATTCTTTGGCTAGGGAGAGAGAAGAGTTAAGGCAGGAGAACCGAAACCTATAATGCAGAAAGTCCACCCAGGAATGGGATTTCCTCCACAAACGTTCCACACAACGCGTGCAGGATCTAATAAAACGCGTTTCAGCATTCAGCCAGGGGCAAGGATTAATAATACAAATCGGTTTAGGCTGCAGAAGGGCAAATGAGTCAATAGCAGTAGATACTGTAAAATGGTATTATAGGAAGCCGCCAGCGAATAAGTATTTTAGGGGGTGGAGGAGTTGGAATGGGAGAGTAAGAGAGAGAAAAGTTAAGAAGGTGATGATCCGAGGGAGGGAAAGGGCTGATATTAAGAGCAGAAAAAGATGCATTTTTGGTAAAGACCAAATCTAGAAAATGACCATCCCTGTGGGCGCTAGAGTTAGTCCACTGGTTAAGGTCAAAGGAGGAAGTTAAGTGGAGAAAATGAGAAGGCCAAGATAGAGAGGGTTCAGCAATGTGGCAGTTAAAGTCTCCCATAATGAGCACGGAGCTATCATTAGAAAGAAAAAAAGGTTAGCCAGGATTCAAAATCATATAGAAAAAAGGCAGGTGAGGAAGCAGAGGGCGGCCTGTATGTAACAACAACATGTAGGGGTAGGGGAAAGAAAAGTTGGGCAGCATGAACCTCTAAGGAAGAGAAAACAAAGCAGTCAGTGGCGGGGATACAATTGAAGCGACAGCCGGAGGCAAGTGTTATGAATTTCCCTCCTTGGTCCTGGGGTGCTTGTCGCAGGCATTTAGGGCGTGGTTTGCATCATAGCCAACACCTCCAATGTGGGTTTAGAGAACCTGCTGCACTCCAGTTAGTAGTTATACCACTACTCTATTGAGTTTGGGTCTGCGGGACTGTGTTTTCAAGTGAGCTGTCCAATATTTTAGTGCTGATTAGCCTGCACACTTGGTAATTGGTTACACTGGTGCTTCCTGTTTGTCATCATCCAGGCCTTTAAATAGGAGGTCATTTCCTGTAGTCTTTGCCCAAGCTGGTGTTCCTGTCGTGAAGTCCTGCTAAAGCTCCTGTTTTTGCTGTTTATCTGTGTTACTGACCCTGCTACATTTTGACCTTGCTGTTTTTCTGGTATCCCTAACCTCTGGCTTTGTATGACTGCGTTTTCTGTTTCCCTGTTATCCCGTTATCCTGTTATCCTGTCACCCGGGTTATCCTGTCATCTGGTTAGCCTGATCCTGCTGCATTCCCGCTACTCCCTGTGATTCTGGTTTGGTCCTTGCTCTTTCCTACTGGGTTGCTCCAGTGCCCTAGCATTTCTGCAGCAGTAAGTCCGGGGCCCCAAAATGGTGTAGGTGAATACCAGAACAATGTGGTTTCCATCCCAGTTAATTGTGCTGCAAGTTCCACCTTGGATCCAGTTCCAGGTAGAAACCTAACAGCAAGAAGGAGCGGACCCACGGAGCATGGGAGTAGGAGAGGCCTCCATGGGTTAATGAAGCCTCAGTTGCAGAATTATGAGGGGAGAGCCAGGTTTCAGTTAGTGCTATCAGGTGAAGAGAGATGGAGAAGAAGAGATCATGAATTAAAGTGGTTTTGTTAATTATAGAGAATGCATTAAGGAGAGAACAAGAAAAGGGAAGGGAGGAAGTTGAGAGAGTTGGTATTGGGATTAGGTTATATGGAGGAGGGGAAGGTGGGGCAGAGGTGCGTGAGCGAACAAAACTGTTCTTTCAAACTGTCCTGGAACAGGGACCAGGATTAGGGGAAATATTCCCTGCAGTGATTAGGAGCAGAGCAAAAAGGGAACGTATGTGGGTAGAAGTTTTAAATGTAGAATGCCTGGACTGTTTGGAGGAGGGGAGGGGTGAGCTATTGTGTAGGAATGAAAGGAGTGAATAGTGGACAGCATGAGTAGATGAGAGAAGTGATGGAGAAATATGTATAGAATATGGTAAATCAGGTGGGGGGGGGTTAAGGTGGGGCAGAGGGAAAAGTGTGAGGGAGGCTAGTCCTGATCTGGCACACCCCAACAAGTTTGCAAAGTTGGCAGATAAGGGGGATGTTGGTTCAGGGCTGGCACTGCTGCAGCAAGGTACTTCCTCTGAAAACCAGGGGCATACCTGCTCCATTAAAGAAGGGAACAGGAGGTTAGGGCAGGCAAGACAGGTGCTGATAGTGGGGGAATCAATTATTAGGGGGACAGACAGGGCAATCTCTCACAAAGACATCATCGGACAGTTTGTTGCCTTCCTGACACTTGAGTTCAGCACATCATGGATCAAGTTGACATATTATTGGGAGGGGCTGGTGAAGACCCAGCGGTCATCATGCACATAGGCACAAATGATAAAGTTAGGGGCAGGTGGAAGGTCCTTAAAAATGATTTCAGGGAATTAGGAGAAAAGCTTAGAAAAAGGACCTGAAATGTGGTATTTTCAGAAATTTTGCCCGTGCCACGAGCCACACCAGAGAGGCAACGGGAG
>WMED01022299.1:0-11702 GCA_019650415.1 Pipa parva | reverse complement strand
ACAATAGGTAAATGGGGCTTTCTTTGTAGGCAGGGTTTACATATCCTTTAAAGACAACATTTGCCACATTTTCTAAACCTTTTGGGTGAACTGTCAGCAGAATAGTAACAGGATCACTGCCGTAAGTCCCACAATTCAGGTGCATTGGTTTCCAAACATATCAAATCTAAAACTACTGTGATGTGGCGAATTTGCAAGCTAACAACAATCACACACTACACAATAGACTGTTACTGATGTAGTTGCGACCTTTACTATGGCAATGTTATTGCAGTCATGGATTTACTATGGGGAATCTGCTGTTTAGTCAGTAAGGAGTAGGAATCAGGGCGTAGCCACCCGAAGTGATGAGAATTCACTTTGACAGTTGAATTTTCACTTTAGTCCATAATCCCCTTGGTTAGGATAACTGCAGTCCAATCAAAGCCATGGATTTCTTCTTACAATACTTCCATTTATTTGTTACCTTGGTTTAGGGCTGGGTCCTTGTGTTTCTCTGAGTGCTGTGGCTTGTAGGTTTCCTAAATAAAACCGATGTATGTTCTTGTTAATCAGTCTTAGTAAAATTAGTTTTAAAGCTGGCTGCTGGCCACCCTCAGATATGTAATGGCATGAAGCAGCATGAGGTATAACACACTACACAATGAACAGAAGGCAGCCTCAGAGAACTGTGTGACTCAGAGCAGATCTTCCAGGTACCAGCCAGCAAGGGGAGGGGGAGCTAAGAGGAAACGTACAAGAGGAGGAAAAAGGGAGGGAGACAAAACAGACCTATGAGAGATCTGACAGCTCTGGAGGAAAAAGAAACTTCTTACTGTTTTCTTCATGCATATGAGGTTGGAACTAGAACATGAGAAAAGTTAACAAACACTTCAGTATATGGATCTGACTGACACAGCCAAGGTAAGGCAAACTTCTCTTAACTGCTAACCAGCAGGACAGATTAGGGACTGGACTATGAAATGGCTAGAGCAAATATGGGCAGACACATGTGTAGGAGACACTTAAAAGATGTTGGTACATAGCAGGAGGGCACATATTCATACATGAATGACACTGACTCACTTTCTACCAGGCATCAGAGAAACACAATTATGTAAAAAAAAAAATCACTAACCAAAAACTGGAACATTTGGATTGACGTGGCAATTACTCCTGCGTTTTTACAGAAAATTGTTCATTTTCAAGTCAAACCGCTGATTTTTATCTGCTTATTTTTTCGCTGATTACAGACGCTATTGATCTGCTGCATAAACAAATGAACTACCCAGCCATTGTCAGTACCATTGTTTCCTGTAGAACATCAGATGATATATATTTCTGACTGGGGCTGGAATGACCAGCAGCGTATAACAGAAGAACCACAAAATAAAAATATAATTTCCAACTTTCTAGATCATGGACATTACGTAGGGAGTATTTATCAAATTTTGCTACTAAAAATCTCACTTTTTTGCTAGTTTTACTATTTTCAAGTGTTATATATTGCCTATATCCATGCAACTTTTCAGTGGTATAAGCATTTCTACGTAGCGTTTCACTGGTGTTACAATCCTTGCAGTCTAAAGTTTTGTACAAATTATCATTTACATTGGATTTATCCTTGTTCCCTAGGTGTAACTTATGTCATGGTGTGTATATATTGCAATTTCACAAAATAGTACAGAAAGCAACACTTCTAAATCTCTATAAAATATGTTCTGTGTAGTAAATTAGAGTTGCCTGGCTTCAGACCCCTGCAACAGTAGGTGGGCTGCAAGTTGCCCAGCACTTTAATAAATCAATTTATAAGTGTGGTTCATTTTCTGGAGATTATGTGGGAATGGAACTTCTAACATGAGTTGGACTTTCTTGGAAATCCCAGCATCTAGGGTGACTGGAATAGTTCCAAAGCATATTGTCCTGAAAGATGCCTGTTACTAGTCTATAAACATCCTTTTTTCCCTACAGTTAATAATGGTTTCCCAAGAACCCTAAACTGATATAATATACAGGCATGAGATGGTTTGCATATATTTTTGTAAATGTGATCAGTAGCACTTTTATTTAACATATAATTTGTATTTTAGATTATTTTCTCTGGCCCTTAAAGTTCTATGACTACATTCCATCATAGTAATTGGTTCAGACAGAACATATCATTATTAGTAACAGGAACATGCATTGCAGCAGTGGTAAAGTAATAAGTGGTAAGTTACTCATAACAGGCCACTCAATTTCCTTTCATACATTTAACTTTAAGATCAGAAAATCATATCTTTAAACTGGAGATTTAACTCCAGCTACATATTGTGTCTTTAGTAAAAGTAATTACACCTGTGATGCCTGCGAATAATATGTGTGACAGCAGGATGCTGGTTATTTCTGCTTCAGGCAGCAAAGTGTTCTTCCCTGATTGGTCTTACATAGGAATAACTAACTTGGAATGTGTGCACCTTTACCATGCATAATCAGCTTTCTGGTCAGTAGGTTCATGTCTATCTAAATATCCAGAAATCAAAATAATACTTGAAAGCCACCCTAGCAGCCTGTAGTAATTCAATGCCATCAAACCTTAAAAAATTAACATGGAAATTTATCAACAGGGGCAATCAGTTACTGAGGTCTAGCAACCCATAGCAACCATTCAGAAGTTGGCTTTTAGAATTGGTTGGTTTCTCTGTACCAATGAATGCTAACAGCTGATTGGTACCATCTCTACTGTACTTGTGTATGCTGACTGTGTATGTATAGGAATAAATGATGGATGGATCTGTTCTAGTAATATCTCAGATTATAAACAAGTCCCTACTAACCAAAGACACTGAGTTCATTGAGCTCATTATCCCCTGGGCGTCTGCGTGGTCCTGTGATAACAATTTAGAGGAAAATTTCTTACGCAGAGTCATTTAAACTAAATTTCCACTGCCCTTTCCAAATATGGACAATCTTCATGTATTTAAGCTAAAAATAAAACTGCTTGTCTCTGGCACTGGCAAGAAATATCATTAACTCTTTATCAATTAAATAATTTGACAGTTTATTGCAAATGAAGTATTAAAAAAGGTAAAAATAAAATTGTGGCTATTGGAGGATGCTGGGCGTTGTAGGTTACCATCTCACTGAAGGAGATGCTTTAGAGAGATTTTTACCAATTGCTTGTTATGTGTCTGTATTTAGTATTTTGGTGGTTTGTGAATTATTTGACTTTGTTTCATACCTTTATTTTTTCACATTTTTTACAACCACAGACTGGAAGAGAAATAGTTCATGGCCTGAAAATTGATAATTAAGTCTCAGAAGAAAGACCAGGAAAATAACTACAGCTTTCTAAAATTAATGTTACAGTGAACATGCCCATTCATTTTAGTCATTCTTAACATAAATAGTAAAAACTGATGCAAGCAAAGCCTCGGGTGGATGGGCTGATTACATTTGTTCAAGATACATGTATCTTTTTAGAGTTATCTTTTGTAGTTTTTGGGGAAATATATTTAGAAAGTTCCTTGTAAATTTAGAAAAGAACATTGTGTTCTTCTATATCAGATGTTTTAAACACTGCATATTTACATATCGTACCGACAGATTAAAAAAAGTAAATAAAATTCACACTTCATAAGATCTTCTTATTCCTCATGCTGTGTTTACACTGGTACCATTTTCTCATGGGTAACTGCCCTTAAACGCTATATTTGGAGTGCTGCCCATATTTTGTCATTTGTAGTCTGGAAATCCCCAACATTAATAGCTTTCTGCATTTGAAACTTGAGGGACTAAAATATTTTGATTACAATGAACAGAATAATACTGTATTTACTGCATATGAAATCCCTAACAGTGGTATAGATTTATAAACTCCAGGCAAGAGAAACTCGATGAACAATTCAAATCCACTTTAGGACAGCTGCAGCTCACATGTCAAAACCTGCTATGTCTTTTATAGTTGTTTTTTTTATAAAATACAGTAATAGTATAGAAGCACCAGCTTTCAAAGGTATGAAGATACATTGGATTTGAACAGCAAAGCAAGACCACTCTCCCACAATTGTGACTCACCAATTTAAATATGTATTGAGGCCCTGAGGCCCTATGACTATTTAATTGACATTTTGCAAGACAGATGCACTCATGGCCTTCTTACACTGATTATTTTTAAAATCATCATAATATTTTATTATTTAAAAAATGTGGTTACAAGTAGAGATTACTGTAAACTGCAGAATGTATATGATAATGTTTCTTAAATTGTATCTGCCTACAATGTTTTATATGCTCTTCCATCTGAACAAGGCTGAATGTTGCATCTCTAGTGCAGCAAGAAATACATTTAGTTATTACTTAGTATGGCTGATCACACCATCAGTAACTGAACTGCAGTCCCACACCTAGTGGAACTAAACCCGTTTCTTGTTGCAGGAAAATTACAGCTACAAACCTGACTATGGGGTTAAGCCACACTGCTGTGTTTGAGAATTTGTGTCAGAATAAAAATCTCATGCAACTAGATTTTGATACAGCTTATCAGGCCACTGCAATTGGAATTTCACATGATGTAATTATCTCCAGAAATGCCATAAACCGACATTTATTGATAAATCTGATATCTACTGCCTACTATCCCTTTTCTTTTGTATTAAAAAGTTGCTTGCCATTATTTGATTGCATCTCTTATTCACTTCCTGCACATTTCCACCATTTTTATTGGTGTGCATTCTGCATTGGTGTTTGGGTAATTTTGCTTTTTCCTTGATACTGTATATAGGTATGTCTGATACATTGCACTTTCATTCTGAGGGATTAGTTGGCTGTGCATTGTATTTCTGTATATTGCTGGGTACATTTGGGGTACTATTGTTGGAAATATGTGACATGCTGTGGGCTTTGTATCTAGAGTGTCGTGGGCACTCTGCACAGTCTGGGTATGCCTGGTGGGTTCCCTGCATTGGGGGTTTGGGATTGACACAATCTTTATCATACAAGCGGTGAAGCTACATGCTAATGCAATAAGAGCCCAATAAAACTGGTAAGAGTGGAACTGGAGCAGAGTTAAGTATTGGCTCCCATACCTAAGAACTGAACCATTTACCCAGAGATACTTTATTTGCTTAGCCAATTTTGATGTTGGATATGTTTCTAGGTTAAATAGGTTTAGTAACCCATAGCAACCAATCAGCAGTTAACATTGACAGGTATAGGGTAGTCCATAATGTATATAACAGAATAGAAACCAACTTTTCAGTTGTTGCTTTGGTTTTTAGACCTCGGGAAATGTGTGCCTGTTAATGAATTTCCCTAAGTAATGTGTTCCATGTAATCTATGGCCAATGAATTGACTACTTGTAGTTGAATATCTTGCTTCAGGCAGGAAATCCCAATCAGCAGCATAATACTACCAACAAAAGCAAAACTAGCCTTAAGTACAAAGGATATTTTTTTATGCCTTATTTTAAACTATAGGTTCTGCCTCACAGATACATTAAACTGTCATACTGCCTGCAGGAAAAGTAAGAGAAAAGTGTATGATGTCCACGGGTTGGGCAACTGTGCCTCAGGCACCAAAATGGCTGTCACCGCCCCTTTAGAGAGAGAAGTGCTAAGAATCAAATATTATTTCACCACAGGTTATACAATGACTGCTACTATGTTCCTTCATAACAGTGACTTAATTGATGCATCCCGGAAGTACTTGTCAGCACATGTAGACAGCAGAAATTCTGTACACACCCATGATTATTTCTGTCTGAGTCAAACAGGGACTAGTTCTTGTAAAACACACATAGTACAGCTAGCTATAAAATAGGTACTTTACAATCAGTCACTTAAAGTACATAGATTAAAGAACAGGCTCTATGCTTTTATTTTTAGAAAGACAAGCCCACTACAATGCAACAACCGTTCTATTTCTGCATTAGCTGACCAGATTTGCAGCCTGGGCCTGTTTTTCATGTTTTGTTTAGGTCAATAAAAACAATCTACAAGGAGTTTCTCTTCAATTCCAGTGTTTTTTTAAAGACTATTGACTTACTAAAGCAAGCACTTTCTATGGCAGTGTGTGTCTGTATCTCCCTTATAAATTATCCATATATGGACAGAACAATGACATCTTCTAGCAAAGGGCAATACGCATTGTGGGGGTTATTGGCTAAAGTCTGAATGTTGTGTAAATTCACCAGCTAAAGACAGTCGCAATAGACTGCTATTGTCTCAGTCATGACTTCAGTATGAGAGTATTGTCGTGGTTGTGACTTTACTATGGGAATATTGTTGCGGTCGCAACTTTAAAATTGTTGCAGTCGCGGATTTGCTATGGGAATCCGTTGTTTGAGAATTTGACAGTCGAGTTCTCACTTTAGTCAATAGCCCCCTAAAAATCCATACAAAAGGCAAATGTTTACCAATAGCCTTTCCAACTGAGCAATGCATTTACTAGCAGCATTACTAGCAAATATATTCTTTTCATCACCTATAGATTTGCATTAATATTCTGCTTCTCACTTATAGTTTAGTCTCTACACCACAAGAGGGTCCCTCCCATGTTAGCTTATGGTTTTATTGCTGTTTTCATCATAAGGGTTAAAGCAGGGGTTCTGCCACATATTTATGTGGAAGAAAAATTGGTGGTCTGGTAAATTTGCTTACAGGCCTGTTTAGTTATAAATGTTCTTAGTAATAGGATGCAGTAAAACATGACACAGCAAGAATATGGTAGTGGACAGCTTGAAGGCCAAATGAGCAGTTCAGTATTGGGTAGTAGTTCCCTCTAACGTAGTGGTGTCCATACTCCTACCCCTCGATATAAATTAAATGTGCCAGTGCATTGTATATCCATGGAAATAAATCCTACTGGGGAAGGTTCATCCACTGCTCCTGATATTCAAAAGAATTTTTTGAATATCAAAAAATTTGTTCCATTGGACAGTAATCAGAAGCCAATTTGTGACTAACTGGCTGGACCCCCCAATCATTTACTGAGATTCATAGATCCCCTACATAAGTACCCCTGCACCCTCCTGTTAAGCTAAACAGTATAATTGATGAAACCAAATGTAATAACAGTGTGAGGTAAATACATAAAATAAAATATATGTTGTTTAAATCCCTCAACGTTGTGTGGTCGTGGCTTTTAACATAGTGTCAGAAGCCAGAACTGTATACACACTTTTGGGGCACAAGGCCAATCAGGACTGGGCATTCTTGATAATAAGATTAGTATACTGGAGGGCAAACAAGGGTAGTCAGATGAAGCCAAGGTCAGGGAAATTAGAAGAGTCCCAAATTAAATGGAAACTTAAGGACAAATCCAAGATCAAAATGACACTATAGACAATAATGAGCCTTAGGTAGGAAATGAGGTAGCAGTGTCTAGATTAGAAAAAGGTAGCAGGAAGTTATGTTACTTATAGAGGTCCAGGACTTGAATGATGATTTGCATCTGAAAAGAATAGCTGCAGCTGGAAACAGAGTACAAACATGTCTGGAGGACAGCTCTTAACCTCAAAGAGGCTGAATCATCAAAGTGAGAATTCAACTGTCAAAGTGAATTCTCATCACTTCCAGTTGTTACATTCCGATTCTCCACTCCTTATTCAATAAACAGGAATTCATGCAACTGCGTCAGTAGGAGTCTCTTGCGAAGTGTGGCATAGTGTGAATGTGACACAATATGCCTTGTCGAATTCACTACTGTACTTGATGAATAGTCAAATTACCTGTGGACAATCACGTAAAGTGATACGAAATGTAGTATGAGTCGTAAGCTGTTGAATTAGTCTCAAATTCACCACATCACAGAGATTGCTGAATACCCAAATATGGGGAAGTAGCAAATAAATGTGAATTCATACCTTTAAGCAACAATTCAGCCTTTCATGAATAAGCCCTACTGTAAAAGTTTAGCAGCCATAATAGCATTGAGGAAAGACCCCTGAACCGAAAGCAAAAAGTCCCAGGTTGTTCAGATCCAAGAAGGAGCACTTTAAGAACAAATGGTAGATTGTACTAGACATGCATAAGCTAATGTGCTCCTTCATAGCAGTGTCTGGGGGATATAGAAGTCATACCTGCTCATTTCCTCTATTTATTTTATTTTTACATTATTGCAGGCAAATTTATTCAATATGATTTCATAGACGTATATAATTTTACAATGTGATATTGGATATTAATAATATAAGCAGAACGACTGCATCAATCTTTATGTAGACTAATTTATTTTCCCACAGCTAGAATATAGATTTGGTCATGTGACTCCTGTGTGTTAGTTTGTAGGTAATGTAGGAGCAGGAAGGATGGAGTGTCACACCTTTATCTTGATATTTGTAACTGCAATTAGTGTGGAGACCATAGTTCACTAGCACATCCACTGCTAACCCGGGACAGTGAATTCTCACCTATAAACTGGAGAAGGCACCTCATGCTGCTCTTGTGCATACAATTCTCCAAATGATTCAAAACATTCTTATATAAACAGAATTTTGTTAAATGCAGTTCTAAATAAAGATTAATAAATAGTTGTGTACAATATTTGTCAGAGGTCTTGTGCAATGCCCTCAGTAGAGTTCAGTGACCCCAAATGCAGGTCTTTTAATGTTCTTCTGCTACTCTACTTTATATACTTGGCTACTGTAGTCGCTACACAAACTCTACACCGTACGCAGTCTAACTGTGCACACCCACTGGAGCAAGAAGTCCACTGACATTCCTGCCAAGAGCCGATCAGTGGCCCCTTCTCTCACTTTATGAGGCATACTTACTTAAATTCCTTAAGTAGGACTACATATTTCATTTATGAATCTTCCATTCTTCTTTTATGTAGGATTTTTTCACCAGCCTCATGAAAGTCCATATTAACTGCCCTTTCAGGGGTCCTAGTTTTGGTATCCAAAAATTACGATTTCATTGCCTGTAAAATTGACTGCATGGTCATAGCCAAACTGAACAAAATTTTAATTTGAGGATGAGGAATACAATGCTCTATTCAAATTCTATAACAAAATGAACAAATCTCTGCAATGACCACTTGGTGTATGAATGGTTTGTAAAACCTGCAGTATTATAGTGTTCTGCCAGTTCACTGCATTTCACTAATCCCCTATCACATTTGAAAGCCAAAGCTTTGGGGTTATATAAAGCTATACAGTATTTTATGTCTGCCATACAGTACATTGTATTATCTGCACATACCAAAGGCATAGCTTGTTTTGTTGATAAGCTCATGCACATGCTTTTGTGCCTTGAATCTAACCTTTAGTACAAAGCAGTAGAGCAGTCCTCTGTAACTACTTATATGCTGTTAAATAAATAATCTCACTGTGTCTATTAGTGTGGTTTCTCTAAATGTACATTGTGACCTTAGCTACAGTCAGTTAAGTTTCTAATCATTGATGGTAAGCTCTACAGCACAGGGAAACACTCTATTTTTAAAATGGCATGTAACCACTGAATATGATTGATAGGCTGTTATAATGTGGGGCCTGCACAAGATGAATACTTGTCAAGGAAAAACAGAGCTAGCAAGCCACTTCATAGAACTTACACTGTAAGGAGGGATTTTAACATAGGTGTTGAGAGTGGGGATTTCTGACACTTATAAATACTGGTCAGTTTCAGTAGTATAATTGGCGCCATGACAAGCAATGGCAAATCCTTCTCAGCCCCACTTTGACTGCAGCATTGTTATATTTCCAGTCTTAAGAGGACTGCTACAGTCTTTAATTTTCTAGCAATTGCTTCCTTAAGTCTTGTTTTACTGTCTGGTTCCCTTAGGGAATGTTATTTCTGCTCTATCCCTAGCAGCTTACAAATATAAAAGGCACATAATGAAGAGACACTTAATGAATTGCTGGTAGGAAAATAAAAGCCTGCAGAATTGCTCTCAGTACTGGAATTGGAGATTTTAAGAGGGACAAATAAATATGAAAGGGTGTGGCTTAAAAATTACCATGCCACAATTTCCACTCTGCCTTACTCTACATCCATAGCCCTGCCACTTTTTTCATTAGGATAACACTACTAGTGAATTTGCTTTGTAAAAGGATAGATGACTTCATATCTGGGTTGGCAATAGTCAAGCTTTTCTCCTCCGCTTCTCTAGAGGGGTAGATTTGTTTGTTGTTACAAATAGGCAAAATGTATACAAATATAAAACTTTTAGGAACGTAAGCAATTTTGTAATGAATCTGATCCCCTCAATTTAATATGTATCTTAATTCCAATGCAACAATTGTGATGATCACAGTCCCATGTATGTTTTTGATTAATGATCACACTTGCAGGTTAATTTATAGATTGAGTAGAGTGTTGGTCTGTACTGCATTGGCATGGGATGGGAGGGTGCCAGAGAAGACTGAATTGAGCGCCTGATTAACTAAATGGTGAATTCACCTGTCATATTCATCTCGCTACAATTCAATCCACATTGCCAAAATAATCACAAATTCACTTATCATTATTAACTAAGCGGCAAATAGCCTTGTCGAACAAGCGGACAGGGGCAATTGCTGTTGGGTGTATTGTGTGGCATAGTCAGCTGAATAGAAGTAGAATGCAGAGCCCTGTGATTATCCCTCCAATTTGCTCTCTGATGTGGGGAAGTCAAATGTGTGATATCAGAGCAGCACACCTAGTCACATTCACTCCTGCAACACACTACACCTCTTAGTCAATAGTAGAGGTACCTGTGTACATGCATGCAAAGTGCTCCATAAGATCTCAACTATCATAGTCGCCCAAATTGTTTGTGTATTAGGCACATTGCAGAGTCTGATCAATAAGTAAACAAGGCAAATTCAGAGCTTTACACAATTATTCAGCCTTTAGCCAATGAGGCCCTTAATCTATAAGGGACAGTTTCACCTAAAATCTATTGATTACTTGAGTAGCTGTGCATAGTAATGATCAAAGTACTGTAACTTAAGGTTAGGTTCACACGAGCGTATTATGCGCTGAGCATAATACGCTAGTGTGAAGAAGGAAAAAAAAGAAAAATATGCCATGTATTTTACTTTTGAACTTACCAGCAACAGTGTGAACGCTCCCCTGTTGTTAACATCACTTCCTGTGTGGTCGCATTTTGGACACAGAGTATAATACGCCGGCCAAAATGTGACACACAGTGTTCCGGACCCAGAGTATGCACATCATACGCTTGTGTCTCCAGAACTAGGTAAGTACCATCGGCTTGCATTGAGCTGTATTTTTTTTCACACTAACGTATTATGCGCTAGCCTAACAGTTGGCTTTGGGTTTTTAAAAATGTAATTACATATTTCAGTTGTCTTTACCTTTCATTTAAACTTCTATTGCAGACTGAAAGTGAATTATATAATAAAGAAGATTTTGTTTTGATTTTTAATTAGCATTTTTTTTTTTTGTTGTCCAGGCCTATTGCTCTGAATTCATTACAAAATCTGGTTGCTAGTGAACACTACTAACAGAAGTGTGCAAAAGTAAATCATTAACTGCTGAAGGCAAACTGGAAAATGAAAACTGCCTTGAATATACTAGAACTATAAGGGAGATTGCCTTTTCTGTTATTAGCTGATAAAAAATAAGATTGTGTCTTGGGAAGGCTTAAACTACTAAAGCAGTCTAATATTTAGTAAAAGATGGAAGTAAAAGATTACTGAGAAAACAATTTGCACATAATGTTATAAGCCTTTAATGCAGAGAATCTCCTTAGCTGCAAAATGTAGCAAACACACTTATGTTGCATGGAATGTTTT
>WMED01022298.1:0-11702 GCA_019650415.1 Pipa parva | reverse complement strand
TATCTATCTATCTATCTATCTATCTATCTATCTATCTATCTATCTATCTATCTGTCTTTCCGTCCATCCATCCGTCCGTCTACCCATCCATCTATCTGTATCTACCTTCTGTTCCTTCTCTGTTAACCCCGGTAATTTCCCAGCCTTGCCATAACTGTATGCATTCCTTGTGCTGTACGTAACTAATGAGTTAAGTTTTTATTTCCAGTGCTATTTATCTCTTTTACCAGATTGTTCCAGGTTGAGTACCTAGCAGACTTCAGTCCTCCCTGTAATCTCTAATCTCTCCTTTCTCCTGCATGCCTGATACCATTCTATTAAGAGTGAAGCCTTTTTATTTCTACTAATTCCATTTTTCTGCCACATTAGTTCCCAAACGACAGAGTAAAATGACCACTTTCCTGTGTAACTTGCTTTTCCTTGCTTTCTGCCTCTTAATAAGAAAGTCTTATTTGTTACATAGCCCCATAAAGGGTTCTGTCTGTTACAGCCCGTTCCTAGACTGCAAGATTATGTATGTATGTATGTATAATTTTATTTATAAGGCTCCACTATGTTATACACAGCACTGTACAATGTAGCAGTACAATTATAATACAGACATGGAAAAGTGATTAACATAGTACAAATGAAGTAAATTACACATGTAGAATCATACAGATTGTATGTATTTATTTATAATTTTATTTATAAGGCTTCACTAGGTTAAAAAGCACTGTATAGAGTAACAACACAATTATAATACAGACGTGGGAAAGTAAATAATGAAGAACAAGTGAAGTAAATTACAAGCATATAATCAAGAAGATACAGTACATCACTCTAAGTGCCAGGCCATGATTGAAACAAGAGGATGGAGGTCCCTGCCCCATAGAGCTTACAATCTAATCTTACATAAACAGATAGGAGGATAACAAGCTCAGTAACATAAAGTGTCAGCTCATTAGCCTATAAGTACTAATAAAAAGCAATAAAAATTAGAATAACTATTAGCTATTGCTAATAAGCTATTGCTTCAAGAGGTAAGATTTCAATTTAGTTTTGAAGATACTGATGGATTGCTCTTGGTGGATGTAGGGGGGAATAGAATTCCAGAAATAAGGGGCAACAAGAGAGGAGGGTTTGAAACGAGAGTGGCCGGTCTTAGTGAGGGGTTGATGAAGACTATTTCCTTATGAGGAATGGAGTTAAAGGTTAGGTGTATATGGGCACACAAGGGAAAAGATGTAGGGAGGGGCAGCAGAGTGAAGTGTTTTGAATGTCAAAAGTAGGACAGTGTAAATAATAGTTTTTTTTTTAAACTGGGAACCAAGGATCAGACAGGAGTTGGGAGGAAGAATTTTGGGGAGAGAGGGAGATGATTCTAGCAGCAGAGTTTAGTATAGATTGGAGCAGGGAGGGATGGGAAACTGGAAGGCTGGTTAGAAGGGCATTGCAATAGTCCAAGTAACAAGTAACAAGGGATGTTTACAATAGTCTAAGTAGGCATGAATGAGGGTGTTAGTGGTGGCCTGAGAGAGAAAGGGATGGATCTTGGCAATGTTACCCCTTTTATCAGTGGTACCAATGTGCTTAAAGAAGCAAAGAGCAAAGCCAAAGTCACCCCATGGCAAGGGGCAGAAGCAACAGGGTTAATGATCACATCATCAAGTGAGATGGAAAAGGAGGGAGCAGGATTAGGATTAGGTGAGAAAATAATCAGTTCTGTTTTATTAAGATTTAATTTAAGATAGGGCCAGGCTATCCAAGAAGAGATAGCCAAGAGACAGAGTTTTGAGCCTTTATCTGTAAGAATACACAATATCAGGATGGACGTTTAAGCACCTGGAAATCCATAGATTTTTCATTGTCAAACAACTTCCCAAGATGGTGCTGGATTTCTATGAAGTATGAAACTGAAGGAACACTCTGTCCTCATTAGTATCAGTGTTCCAAATCTATATTCATGTTCACATTAAAGGGGCACTAAACCCTGAACAACATAACGTATGTACTTAGAGGGCTCACTGTGCATGTTTAATGAATCTAACATTACTAACCTGTGAATTATGGTTCTCCAGATATGCATTGCGAAAGCTCACTTTCTTTTAACTGGGAGCTGCTATAACTCATTTTTTAGGCTGTAATCACAGCATCTGCTTAAAGACTGAGCAGTTTACTTTTATTCCACAGATGATGCTTTAACAATAGAACAATCTTGAAAAGTTACCAAATGCGTACAGTCGGTGAAGGATTGTACGCAAGGCATAACAGCAAATTAAAAGAGAAATCCAGCGTCAGAATTTTGCTTCTGCCTTTGCTGTATAGGGGGGAAGCTCACAGAAGCAGGTGAAGAGAGTAATTATCAGTATTTCTTTCCTTCCCCACTAGGAGAAACAAGCTGGAGTTCCCCTTTAAAATAATAATGCAGTAAGAATGGCTGGAAAATAAGGAGAAAAAAAAATGCATTAAAAAAAATGTTTGTTTTGAATTATAAAATATCAAAAAGCAGTTTTTGACTTTCCATCAACTTTAACAGCAAATTCTTAGTCAATTAGGGTATTCATTACAAACAGATCAGCAAGCAATACCAGCATGGACCATAATGCCATTGTACACCATGCAGTCTTTCTCTTTTAACCCTGCTGAATCTGCTCGCTCACATCTGATTGGATGTTGCATTATTTCAGATGCAGGTTCACTAAACATTCTAATCAGCACAGCTGATTGATGATAAGCCCATCCAGGGCTACTTCATGGGTCAAAATAGAAAATGACATAAACGGTAAGGGCAACTTTAATGCAGGCCTTTATACCTTTCAGATGAATTCAAATAACGAATCTGAAAACAAAAATCTGAACCCAAAAAAAATGAAAACATGGAGGGCCACGGACATCCCCAGTTTTACCCTTCTGTGATAGAATACAAGAAAAAGCCATGCACTGCTAACCTAACAGCGCACTCTAGTATATCCATCCACCCCAGATCTGCTAAATCAACACGGACCTACTTAAAATACCTCCAGATTTAAACACCCCGAGCAACCTTAACTTAGAGGGTTATTGACTAAATTCTGAATAGGTTTACATTTTTTTTTTTTTATTCGTCACTTTAATTTATGTATTGCGCAAACTCTGCAATATGGCAAAAACTTGACCAATTTGCTTCTGATGGTAGCGGATTTACGAAGCTTATCACATTACTCTACGTGACTGCGCCATGGTAATTCACCTATTTATCCAGTGGCCGAATGTCAAATTGGCAAATTAGGACAGGTGTACTGCTCTGAATGCACCCGTATGACAAATTAATGGGATAGATGGCAGGACTCCGGTGTTGTGTAAGGCGACTATTCATTCAAAAGTGACTATAAAGACTGAGACCAAGTGACAACATGAACTAGGGCCAAGGTGGCATAGAAATAGTTATATTATTAAGTTAGTGGGATATGGCAAGGGTGATGCCACTGTACTTCACTGGGGGAATTTACATCACTCCACATGACTTCACATTCTGCTTCTATGACTACAATATACTATGAATCCGCCAGCATCCACTGTCATTCACTTTTTTGCCAAGCCTATTCGCCGCTTACTCAATAAGGAGAAGCACATTCGCAACTTCCCCAGTGTCACATCATGAATTGTCATAAACAGAATCCATCAGGTGCTCCAGAAACTTTGTCGAGCTTCAGACACAAGCCATGCAGAGTTCTTTGATATTTTTTTTGCTAACTGCCGACCCTTTCAAACACTCCCCATGTTGTATTTTTATTAAAGTGACTATTGATTCAAGTCTACCGTTCTGCATTTGTGCAGTGACAGTATATTTTCTCCCCAAGTAAGCTTCTATTGAGATGCCAGTCCCGGAATATAAATGTTTTCTTTCTTGTATCACATTCATAATTTGAATATCAATCCCTTTTCTGTTGGACTTTTAAATTAGTTTGTTTTATGTTGTACTCATTTAAAAAAAAAAGCTGAAAAATCAGGAAAAAAGTATCTGTATGATCCGTCAGCAGAAAAACCCAAAGCAGAAATTTTTGCCTGTGAAGGAATATATCATTTTTTTCTCACATGCAATGTTTTAGATCTAACAAGTAATATCTCCCATACTTATTAAGTTAAAAAAAAATATATATTTTTTTTTTTTGTGAAAAAATTGATTTGGGAGTAAAAAGAAATGGTTTAATCAATTAAAAGTTTTAAAAAAATATTTTAAAAAACGCAAGTTGGGTAAAGGAATTTTTACCTTCACGGATTATAGATTAGTAGTTAGGTTTAACTCAGTTAAATACCATTATAAATGTGCTCTGGAAATATTAAGTTAGCAAAAATTAGGGTAGTGACTAGTGAGCAGAATGTGGCTCTAACTGAAAATGAAGTCAGGAAGACCTAAACTGTGTCAGTTGGATCTTGGTCACTCTAATCAGAAGCCCTCAGTAGGATAAGAAACAGGAAGCAGGATATTTTCCATACCTTTTGAGAAAGAGGGGGTTGCCCATGCTTTGATTCATGGGTGAGGAATCTGGTTAGTTTACATATCTTCATGCGCCCTGTCAAAGGCAGAGTCATTAGGGTGTTTTGGTGGGAGCAGGGACTGTGACCATATGTGAGATATTAAGTGTTGTTAATGTTGTCCTGTTTCTGTGGTATTTTTTTCTATTAATAAGCAGGTGCCATTCTAGAAATGAGTGTCTCAGATTAAATGTATGCCAGTCATCAAACCAGGGGCAGAACTGGTAAATTCTTCCTACAAGTATGTTTCTAGTGAGGGGGGGGGGGGTGTTAGAAAGAGTATATGGGGCATTTGTGGTGGCAGGTCGAGGCATGTTCGGGAGCAGCAGTACAGACTATCTGGTCAGCATTATAGAACAGCTGAGGCATGTGGGGGCAAAATTCACAACATCTGGGGTATGATAAGGTAGAATAACATCTGGGAAACTGCAGTAATATGTCACAGAATGTGCATAGCACATCAGAATGTTTTATTGGCAATCATACTCAGCCCTGACACAGCATCCCAAGGTCTACTCTTGGGTCTAATGCCAGTTACTATTGCTACTTCCACTTACCCATTAGTTCTAGATTCTAATATGTAAATCATCTGCATGCAATGTTTGTCACTGGGAAATCTATATGGCACTCGGCATTTCCCCCTGAAGGATGTGCTTTGCACCCTGGATTTGACAGTAGGAGAAATGTGCTTTCAACTCAGCACTGTATCTGAGTACAGTAATGTTGAGCACTGGGCACATTTAAGGGTGTAAGTAAGATATGTATTATTTAAACTAACTTTGATAATTGACATATGGGAACATGAAAAAGAGAGAGACTGGACTTCGCTGTCTGTGCACTTAGTAGTCTGCTGATTTGTTTCTAGAGCAATGGTAGCTAATCTCCTGCATGTGACATATTAACCAGGAGGATTAGGTTTCATTGCACTCAGAACAGATCAACAAGTAGTCTTCCAGCACAAACATGATAGTCCAGTCTTTCCTTAAGTGAGCCTCATTTTACGGCACCAAATTGGCATGGCAGTTCCCATGCCTGAGTATGCTTATCCCACTTTATTACTGCATATTTTTATACATATGTAACTATTATGAATATGAATAACTAACAATGTTTAAACATGGATGTGTAGAAATGCACTATTTTAAACTTGTTGAAGTGTTGATTTAGGGATGTCAGGTTCGCTTTAACTCATTAAAATTACAGTGCAATTACATACAAGTAAAACTATACTATGAACAATCTGTAATTAAAGAGCGACATCACAAAGACCTTGAAAGAAAGAGGTGTACGTGCTGTGTTTCATGAAGTTAAACTAAGACTGTTGTTTAGCTGCCTAGGAAGATTAGACAAAGATCTGTCTCACTTGATGAATTACTCAGATCAGTTGTTGCCCAGAATTCTAGAAAGATCAGGAGGTCAGTTGCCCTAAGAATTTATAGATGCACTACACAAAAGTTTATTATTCTCTCTTCTAGAAAGATTTCTGATTTCAATTTATCTGCTTCTGGTTATATTTTTCATGTTTGTTTAAAGGGAACGTATCATTTTATTTACAAAAAAAAAATCTGTGTAGTGTGTTTGTCAAGAGCAAACAAGATTGCAGACCACAACAGGCTCTTCTTTAAGGTTATAAGGCCAACCATGCATATATGTACAGTATATATATATTATAGATTAACAGGGATTCCAGAATTCCAAATGAACCACTCCAATTTAGATGAAAATAGTTTTTGTTTTGTTGCAAAAAAAAAAAAAAATCTCTCCAGGTACAAAACACACAAACTATGTCTCAAAGTAACAAAACAGTAAATCAGAAAACAAAATATGAAACAGACTGGTCAAGGTTTACAGACTCTATCCACAGTTCTGTCTCGTGTTCATTTAGGGCTACTTTCTGTTCCTTTAATGTTTTCTCCTTGGGATGTCTTTACACAAACATCCACATTGCTTCCTCTATAACACAATAGCAGGTATTTATCCCTTACCAAAAGAACTCCCTCGCTGTGCAAACTATGTGTAGTTCTCCAACTCACACAAACAGTTTTAATTAGGCTGTAGCCAGATCCTGAAACATCCTTTAAACTTCTGGCTGATCACCATTACCAATCATATGTCAGCATTTAGGTTGATATAGCGGTCAAGAACATAACCCTTACAATATATGGATAGATGGATGATTGGATGGATGAGCATTACCTTTATGCTACATTACTCATGTAAGTATGCCCGGACACACCCCCTTTGAAAGGGGTGGGGGGTGGCTGGGTCATGGCTGACGAGACAATTACTTGGGTATCAAAGTTTCCATCCTTAAGGGCTGCACATCACTGGTGGAGAGTAAATGGCTCCACTGTAATGCCTCCCCCTCTGGAATTCTTATGAATTATAATTTATAATATGTGCCTGTGTGGGGGTTTACTTGTCAGTTTATTGGGAGACAGCAGACTGTAAAGTTTTCCCTCCCTCCCTATTTTATACAGTTAATGTTGTATAAATTTATATATTAAGTCATTATTGTTTATTGTATGTCAATTTAATCTGAAATGTATACATGCATGATTATGTTTATCTGTGTGTATGCTTAATTGTCCCAGTTTTATGGACGTGTTCAGGGACAGGGTTCTTTCATTGGTGAGCTGTGGTCAGCTCTGGAGATGGCCTGTAGCCTACGGTTTTGGTTGTTCTCTGGGGTTGGCCTGAGATTTCTGTGAATATGGTGTGATTTTGTGCCGGTTGCGCAGGCAACCACTGGCATAACTGTGTTGGTTTTGGTTATCAGTTTATATTGGTTATGTGTTATGTTAATTTATTAAATAAAACTGTGGCCAATTTTCTACCACAATATGGTGAGTGTTTCATTTATTATTTGGTCTCCTGAGGTAATGTCACAGCAAGGTTTAGGGGGAAGGTCTGCCAATAACAAAATTTGAAAAATCCTCCGGCACTCCACAGTTGTAGCTAAAAAATAGTCTTTATTTGTACCACATTGGTATAATTAAAATGGTTTAAAATCAAAAATACAAACGTGGCCATGAGTAAGCACTGAACTGTGTGAAACGCGTAGGCGTTTGTATTTTGAAATCTCATTAATCTCAAATTTTGTTATTACTACAAATCGCCCACATACTCCAGAGCACCCGGCTACACTGCCTTATGTGGAGATTGAGCGGTCAGGTATCTTTTCATTTATTGTTATAAGGTCTGCCAATAGTCTGCCATGGGGTTATCTTTATGTTACATAATTCACGTATGGGATTACTTTTATGTTACATCACTCAGGCATGAGGTTACCTTTATGTCACATAATTCAGGCATGAGGTTACCTTTATGTCACATAATTCAGGTATGAGGTTACCTGTATGTTACATCCCTCAAGTATAGAGTTAATGTTATATTACTCAACAAGAACAAATGTTACAAATTCATACTTTCACATCCATAATCCAGATTTTTTTAATGTGTTGTGCATTATTAATTTTACAGAACACTGATTTTATTCCACTACAACTGTTCCTTTAAAAGTGACCATCTTTCGTAACAGATATTTTTGCTATTTAGATAAAACAAACAGAAAAAAATCCCAAACTGCCACATTGTAATAAAAAGCATAAAAAAAAAAAAATTAAATATTTTATGAACACATGAAGATTAGCAGAGATTGGAAAGACTTTGTGTGGCTGTCAAATGCTGAAATAATTGATGCACACAGGACTAGATGGACCAGCGGATGTCAAATTCTATAACACATACCTACTACTCCAAACCTTTTGGGTATTTTTTTTTTTTACATTCCAGACCAGAATTCTGGCAAATTCTGTCAGATACAGATGGATGTTAGTTCTGGCTTTTGTAATTTCTACTGTTCTAGTTGAGCCAAAAATGCACTTTTCAGAAAAGCATATTAATGATTATATGTAAGCACAAAATGTTGGACAAAGGGCACCATTCAAAAATCAGCCATATATAAATCTTACTAAAAGTAGTAATCATTTTTAATAATGATGAAATGACAGAATAAGAAAAGTATTTAGAGCTCCATTCGTTGTTGAGTAGAACATTGACCCATATCATTTTTCCTCCTAATTTATCAGGTGAAATATTCTCCTTTATATGAAGTAAGGTTGAATTTTTCAGTTCTGAGGTAAATGTATTATTGGAATGATCCTCTTACCAGTGTGACGTTGTTCACCTCAGGTACACTTCACTTTTATTCTATTTTCATATAAATAATTTTTTCCTATTTTCTTGCTGCTTTGAGGCAAATAATTCCCATGGGTGAGATGTTCACATCCTCAACTACTCTCCTGTTCCGAGGTTAATCTGAATTTTTCTTGAATTATTCAGAACGGTTGAAATATTGTGCTGTTCTGAGGTGAATAATACCCGCAGGTGAAATGCTCACCCCAAATCAAGGGAACAGTTAGCGTTGGCAGGTAATTATACCTCAGAAGCGGAATATAATCCACCCAGTGCTTTTGTATCTCTCCGACTTTCTTTGTAAGCTTCTTTTTTTTTTCATTTCTATTTTATATTTGGTAATTTGTCACATGTCACAAAGAGATAACTAGTCACTAACCTTTACAATTTCCTTCTACAAATATAAGGTCAATATTATTCAATAAATGTCTACACAGAAGAAAGCTTTTATAAGTTTACTTTCTCAGTTTTCAGAATCATCTAGGGCTGAGGAACATGGGAGAAACAAAATGGATTCCAAAAGCAACTCTACACGTGATACGCTGAAAGCAACACAAAGCATTACATTAAATGCCCATCCCATCCGTTCACATTACTCAGGCATGTATTCATTTATGGTACATTCATGGTACAATTTTTTTTATAGAGAAAAATATTTATGTTTTCATACCAGTAGGAGATGCAAGGTACAACTGTAACCTTTGTTAAATGTGCAGTGTTGCTGAGTATCGTAACATGAAAAGGAACATTATGTACATGCGCAACTAGATAACCGATGGCTTTTTGGATGTCTATATTTTAATATATACTTTTTGCATGTAGAGAAACATAATATTCCTTTAAATCTTCCTGTTCAGTTCTTTCAAACTAAATTTGAGTGTTATTTTTTGTTCAGATAGAGCATGTATATTTGTATGTATACATATAAGTGGGAGTTTCTGTACAGTGGATCATTTCCATTTAACAGCACCCCAAGTAGCCATGAGTTGATTTCACTGTTCCACTACTAAAGCTTGTTCACATCCCCTGTGTTTACAATGTTTTAATGAAGGCTAGTGTAAGGAGGGTGTCAATCTTTTTTAGGGAGAATTCTTCTCCTAAGGAGTTTGTCAAGCTGTTGATAACAAGTGTGCTCCTTTGGGACTTTGACAATATACTTATGGTGACATTGACAGTCCTTGTAAAGAGATGTGTACTGAGTAGTCTTGTACATGGAATGAAAGGAACAAAATGTAAATGCAGGTTCCTGATAAAGTAAATTACTCCAGTATCCCTTCTAACTGTCAAGGAGGAATACTTAGTTACTAGTAGCTAATAAAGTGGGCAGAGCAATGACTGCGATTGGAAGCTAATGGATCTGCCTAGTATAGACAGATACCTGATTATAGCCAAGGATTTGCTATTATAAGTACTCCCATTCAAACAATTCAGCAGATGGAAATAATGAGGTCCTAGTGAACAACCCTCAGAATATATCCTGTATTGAAGTATCTCTGAGCTCCAGAATCTATAATTGTGACTGGGACTTGTGTGGCCAGTGGACTGGTCCTATCTCATGTTTAATGGGATTAATAAAAATTATCCAGTGTATTTTTTGTTATTATAAGGAACTTCTAGGGGGTAATTCAGCATAGTCCGAACTTACCCTCCGATCCTTCGCCTGTGCTCTCACAGACTGTAATGCACTCGCTGATGTGCTGTGCGCAGACGTCAGCGAATGCTTTAAAGGGATTCCAGTCTTGGCAAGGCTCGCGAGGGTCAACTCGAGTCACCTCGTGAGACTGGAATCCCTTCAAAGCGTTCGCTGATGTCCACGTGCAGCACATCAGCGAGTGCATAACAGTCTGTGAGAGCAGAGGCGAAGGATCGGAGGGTAAATTCAGAATATGCTGAATTACCCCCCTAGTGTTCAATCCAATGTCCAAGACCTGGGTATGATAGTATCAGATAGACTCTGCCAGTATATGTTTGTGGTCTAGAGGTGGAAATGTAACTTCAAACCCAGACAGTGTTCCTCTGCACCATATGTAGTTCCACGCCTGCTTATGAAATTAGAATTGTTATCCTTCAAGAGTAACTGTAGTGTTCTGAACACTATGCAGTGTGCATTGGTAAGTTGAATACATATAGGCTTAGGATGCTTTATGATGATGATGAATTGATCTAACATATTCAGGACAACTTGCTTAATGCTCCATTCTGATTGGTGGATTATGAGTTTTCTGTAGTTGGGGGGTGAGATGAGACAGGAATAGACAATAAGTAATAGGGATGTTTATGCACCAGTGATTGAAGCTAATGGGGCGTATGCATTTTCTGTTTGCCTTAACATTTACACTCCAGCAGTATTTCCCATGTATGTATGTATGTATAATTTTATTTGTAAATCACCACAAATTTATGCAGCGCTGTACAATTCAGCAATACAAGTACAATAGAGACAAGGGAAAAGTGCATTAAACAATACAAGTAAAATATCAAAAGGATACATCACTTTAAGTGCTAGGTTGACACAAGAGGTTGGAGGTCCCTGCCCCACAGAGCTTACAATCTAAGTCCATTGATGTTTATAAAGATTCCAGACAATTCATCTACAATCTGAGTAGAAAGAATCTGTGACGACTTGGCTACCGTACATGAAAAATAAGAACTTGCTCAGTTCAGCAGCTGTAGGACTGTAAACAACAGAGGTGGCTTTCCGTTTGAGTTATTTAATAAAAGTCAATACGTGGTTATGTTTTTCTACTAAAACCCAGATATGGACAAATGTATAAATAATAGCTTGTGAATAAATAGACCTTTTTTATAATAAAATGAAAATGCTGGGAACACTAGTGTGATATCGCTGTGGGAGATTTGCTTTAAGGGTAGGATCATTTATCAATAAACTCATTCCCACTGATGGCCATGTACAGACTCCAAACCAATATTTAATACTATCTGATACTGTGCATATACAGTCATGGCCAAAAGTTTTGAGAATGACACAAATATCATATTTTCACATG
>WMED01022297.1:0-11703 GCA_019650415.1 Pipa parva | reverse complement strand
GCACTCCTGAGTTCATTGATTGCACTCCTGAGTTCATTGATTGCATTCCTGAACTATCCATGTTTTGGCTGAAGATCTAAATCGTTTTTCATTCCTTTGGATGAGCTGTTTTGATTTCTAATATACAAGGCTGTTGTAATTGTTCCATCTGGTGAGCATTTTAGTACGACCGATTGGTCGCCTGTGTAATCTCACGATTTGAATGGTGTATATTTTCTTCACCCACATTGTTTGTCTTGGGACCTTTGGATCTGTTTGACACCATTATACTTTTGATTTTGCACTATTGTGCCCTTTTTTGCGCTTCTTTTCAGGAACCACATATCCTATAACATTATTAATTATTAATACAATGTATTGCTTTTGACCTGAGGAGTAGAGGGTATGTCTCAAAAGCTCGTCTATTTAAAATGACTGTTAGTCCAATAAAAAAGGTATCACCCAGTATCGCAATATTCATTTTTTTTATATGTATGTAGAATATATATATATATTTTTTGTTTTAAATGGATGTAGAAGAATATGCACAGTGCTTTTTTTGCGGTGGTACGAGCCGGTACGGCGTACCGGAAAATCTGATGACTGATCAGGTCATTCAGACAGACAGTGGCTGGCTGTGTTAGTGCTGCGTTAGGAGCAGTACCGGCAAATATTTTTTTTACAAAAAAAGCGCTGAATATGCATACCACCCTATTACAATAGTTTATAAACCCATTGTTTAATGTGTATTGTTTGAAAATGGAACATTATTCTATGACCTAATGACTTGCGAAATTAAGTGAAGAATGAATATGTTCAGCTACAGTACTTTATTTTCTTTGTATTGATCTTAATTACTTTTTTTTATATTTATGAGGCAACAGATATATATGTTAGGAAGAATTTATTTTACCATTCATAGGAAAACTGTCCAGCTTAAATTATTTTACCAAGAACTTTATAAAAGGCAAATCTATCATCACTAGAAGTCCTGTAGGCTGGCTGGTCCATTGAAGTTCAAAAGCTAGCTTTAGGGCAGGCAGCCGAGATGAAATTAGCTAGTAAAGGCCTCAAATGCACTCTGAATATGAGGTCTGTTATATTAATGCACTGAATTTGATCACATTTATTTAACAAAAAATGTATTAACTCTTCTTTCTCATATCCTGACCACCCAAGCAGGGGAAAAGTAAAAAACGATACAACATATATTGCATTCTTTCAAGAAAAAATAGGTCTATATTATCATCTGTAGGTAAATCCAAATTTTGCAATATTTTCATAATTGTTTGTGTGTGGATTAAGCCATTTTTTTTGGATTGTTTCAGCACTGTAGTTGGCAAGGAGTAACTAAGTTCCCCATCATAATTAAAAAACCCTTAGGCCCCTTGTGAAGACTTGCTTTTACAGTGCCTTATAGCCAGCCAATTACTGATAACACTCTATGGAAATTACAATCTGGATATGAATACAGTTGACTGCTAATAATTAGTGCGGCTCTGGACCTAAAGTAGCAAACCGTACCTATAAGATACAAACTGACAGCTATCCAATCACAACATCTGGTTTTCAAAGCATCCAGAAACAGGGTTTTCTTTATAAACAATGTTCTGGTTGTTTTAATAGACTGTAGAAAAACTTGTTCCCCCCATTCCAGGTAATGAATTAGAAAAGTGTTTAAACCTATTTCCATACAAAATATGTTAGGTTGTTCATTACAGCTTCTCTGGGAAGAGAATATACAAGTGTACAATTATAGAAAGTAAAATACCACTCTTGGAAAGGATTTCATCTTGTAATTTGCACAATCCTAGAGAACTATTAGAAAAATATAAGATCAGAGTCTTGAAGGGTGAAACTTAATAAAATTGAAAATATTGATATCGAGATAACGAATTTTCCAGCGATATAATGGATTTTCCATAGAAATAAACAGATTAAAAACTTTGATCGAATTTCAATATCGCGATATCGTCAAAAATCGTTTGATATTGACAGTATCGATCTCGCGATGTCGGTAGAATCATTCGATATAGCGATATCAATATTTTTCAATTTTATTAAAGTTCTCCCTTGAAATCAGTAGGGTGAATAGAACCAGTGGCATACTGTTACAAATATGACCTAAATAAGCACATTGTTGTAAAGTGGTCTTTACACAGACAACATAATAGCAATTTGTGTGTATTAATATAACAATTTGTTATTAACAAAGAACAATATAGTCACCATTTGTTTGTTTGTTTTTAACATTCATTTAAATTGTAGACAATCCCCAGCACATATTGGTACGTTTACATCACATTTTTGAAGGAAAAATCACCATAGCGGTAGCAGGAACACTAGTTCACCACTTTGTTCTGTCAAATTTGGATAGGTGAATCCAGACTTTATACAGCGTTCCTTGCACAAACTGGCACTTCAAAAAATCATGAACACCTAAAGAAGGTTATTCACTAAAGTCCGAATTGTTGTGCATAGATGTGAATTCGCCAGATTAAGACAGTCACAATAGGCTGCTACTGTCGCAGTCGAGTCTTTATAAAGAGAATATTGTCGCAGTCACGACTTTATTATGGGGAACATTGTCGCAATTATTAACTTTAAAAAATTGTTGTGACTTTACAATGGAGAAATTGTCATGAATTTGCTAAGGGAATCCGCTGTTTGAGAATTCGACAGTCGAATTCGCACCTTAGTGAATAACCCTTTTGTGTTGCTATGCTGTAAAGTAAAGAGGCCAGGGAACTACTTATAAAATATGATCTTTACCTCTGCAGGAACATCATAAAGTACTTGAATAATAAATAATTTAGATTATCAGAAGAATATTGCCCATTTGTAAGGTACGGTACTTACCCGCATGGTCCGTTGCAGCGTCGGGTCTCGCAGCGGCGCATGCCTTCCGGGTTGCGGCCGCCGCGCGTGCGCACTGACGTCATAGCTATATAAGGGAGTCTGTCAGAAAGGTCCGGTGCCTGATTATAGGTTTCCCTACCATGTTTATGCCTGTCTCTGTTCCTGTTTATTCCTGCCTTAGCTTCAGTCATTGTTTCTGCTTCAGTGTCAGCCATTGTTCCTGCCTTTGCTACAGCTATTGTTCCTGCTTGGCTTGCCTGGTCTCCCTGCCTGTTTGGTCCATCTCTGGAAGAATTCAGTGGTCCTGCTCTGGTTACTCAGTCCTAGGGGCCGCGACCTGGGTTCCCTCCGCAGCGAAATCCTAACCTCCTTGCGGGGGCTCTAGGCGAAATCCGGGGGTTCCTTAGACTCTGCGCCCTAGTGTCTGTTGGCCATTGCGTGATTTACAGCTGCTACCTCCTTCTCCTATGTGTACATATCAGCAAACCTAACACCATTGTTGCTATATACCACATTTAACACTGTTCACCAGTATTTTGATGATATTGCATCGTCACTGTTGTGTCTGATTGTTAAGTTGAACACAGACTGTTGTCTTAAGGGATGAAAGTTGCCAGTAAGGGTTTGAGGTTATGAGTAGTGTTTGCGTGCCCCAGGGTAGTCCACATGAATTGAATTTTCACTGGTCATGGTGAATTCTTGCGCTTCACTCAATTCCAGAGTAGACTAGTAGTTTGTAATCTTAACATACTGGGAGTATGTTACATATTTTTAACTTCAGCTGTTTAATTGGAGACAATATGAGTTTTCCACACATTTTAGTCTTTACATCTTCTTAAAGTTCAGGTATTAACTGCTGGAAGGTTACCCTGATCAATTTTGTTAAAATTTCATCCACAGTTGATATATAGGCCAGACTGGATAGACTTGTCCATTGCAGTTCCCCACAAGGTGTCAAAGTTATATCATTCAACCTTGACTGTTCAAAGAAGTAGATTAAACACTAAGAGCTGAACTTGGAACTCATTTTTTCAACTTAACTTTCCCCATCTGAAGGCAGTTTACAGTATAAAAATCTTTTTAATCTGTTAACCATGAATCTGAACATCTATGATATACAGGTAGATCTGCTTTTCATTAAGAATCAGTTTATCATGCATTGAAGACTGGCCGTCATTATTTCTGCAAGCATATAAACTTAAAAAAAGAGTCATGTTGTGACATATTATTTTACTACTACAGTAGTATGTGTGCCTTGGCTCAGTCATGGTATTACTAATGTTAAACTAGCTCAGGGGTAGGCAAACCACAACTCTGGAGCCGCATGTGGCTCTTCAGCCTCCTTGTTGGGGCTCCCTTCTGCCTTGATTGACAAATAAAAAAAAAAATAAAGGTTATTTATCAATGTAATTTTGATTTATATATTCTTTTATTTCTGTTATTATTTTCATCTGTTTGCTGTATTCTGATGATGTAACAGGTAAAATTAAAAAAGATTAAAACTTTTAAAAGTTTCTAAGCTGTTATGTATTGTGGCTCCAGACTACTTTTCTTTAGTGGAAGAGGGGACAAAGTGGCTGTTTTGATAGTAAAATTTGCTGACCCCCTGGTCTAGCTCTTACTGAAAAGTTTTTGTGTAACCATACACTTGTATTTGTAGGAAGACTTCCTAGGTCTTAGGGTGACATGTCTTAAAAATGTAATATATTTCTTTTTTTTAAATATTTTTTCTTAAAGTATTTTATGATTCAGAGCTCAAAAAAGGTTTCATAAGTTGACAACACAGGTGCCTAGGCTGACAAATTCATCCTGACAAGAGTTGTGTGACTATGTAGATAGCCATCTACTTACTGGGCAATAACTTCTTCCATATACATACTGTATAAACTGACACTAAATAAAAGTAAAGTTTTTTTGGGGGGGTTAACAAATGAAAATGCACACAATTATATTAAGAAAAGTGCTAAGCATTCTAAATAAAATACAGTCACATGACATTAGAATTCTTTTTAGCTCAGAGGCAAGCGGTAATGAGGTTCTTTAAAATACTAGAAGAAAGGTATATTTATGAATAAAATATAACTCTGGAAATGATGTAGCCTAAGTACACTTGGGAGAAATAGGATACATTTAGATGGATAAGTAAAATCTCACAGATTATGCTAGGTGAACTTTTAAGGCTTAGCAACTGCTGCATAGTAACTCGATAGATATTTTAATAGAATAAATCATTTATAGAATTCCTATTCAATTTTTCTAAAATGTTAGTACAAGACCAACAACTTCAGTTTAAAAGTTATAAAATCTGACATACATTTACATTAGAAGGCATTGGGTATATACAGTTGTAGCTGGCCTAGCTATATAATTTAACCCGTTGTGATAGGAAGAAGAGTGCAACATTCCAACACAATAAAGTCTGCTTTAAAGAATGGGACACTTTTTTTTTTTATTTGTTGTTGGAAGTAAAAAAAAATGAAAGCAAACATTTTATTCAAGCGATATATTTTACTGTTGTAGCTAATATAGATTCATATACTTACAGGAGAACATTCAGTACAGACAACATCCAGTTCTGAAACTGATAAATGAACTCAACAAGCCTGGATCTCCACATAATCAAAGCAGATTGGGTTAACTGTGTAGCAAGAGAGACAATCAAAATCTGAATGCTGAAGTGGCAAGTTTGGCAGAACATGTCAGCTATTTTCCGGATATAATTACATGACACTATACTAGGAAAATTGATACCATTTTAAAAGCAAAGTGTGGTTATACCAAAAATCGATTTCATTTACATTTATTACCTGTTACTGCTAAAATCAGAAGAATTTGTTTTCAGGAAATAAAGTCCTTTTTTTAGGGTTTGGCACTACTAGCACTAGACATTTGTAGAGAATCCTCTAAATTTCTCAAAAGCTGCTTCTATGACACTTGTGAAATCGCTTGGCAAGGTCTGTCAATGGGACGGGAATGGTTGCAAAGTTGTGCACAAACTTTCTGCAATATCCCACAATGCCCAAGGAAGCCATGACCTGTATCCAAGGATGAGGATATTAAACCTTATTGATGTGTGTTTTAATTGTGCCTCTGTTACTATCCAGATAGTGATCCACCTCCAAATAAATCGTATATTTCTTTTGTGTTTGCATTTTAACCAGAACAACCTGCACCTTTGCTGGAGGGGCCTCAAAATCCTGGTTAAATATTGCAACTTTATTCAGGTATGTTGAAGCCTAAAGAAAATATCCATCATATGTTGGGTTGTAGCTAGTCCCCTATCTAGTCCAAAAGGAAGCACAGTACATTGGAACAATCTTTAATGGAATTCAAAATTGCAGTCGATTTGAATTCACTAGGATTCAGAGGACTAGAAGTAGACCTATTCCACAGCACGTTTACACTCATTAATCCTAAGGTGTAGAGTGTAAGTTATGGCCTTTACTGTAAAGGAAACTTCTAGTTCTCTTCCCCCAGGTTAACCCCCTACTGGTGGAGCTGGACAAACTCAACTCATAGGAATGAGTATGAGCTTTTAACACAGGCACAGAAGCATCTGAACTTAACCTCACAGGTAGAGGAGTACTTGAACTTGAACTACTAGGTGCAGAATCGATAGAACCTAGAATCACAGGTCAAAGAGTCATTACACTGGACTTACAGGCACAGCAGCGTATGAACTTAGACTTTCAGGCATGGACGTATTGAACTTGAACTCATGGGCACATTAAAGTGTTCACTGATCTCCGCTTGCAGGAGACCAGGGAGAGTGTACCCGACTCAGCGAAGTGGTGAGAAGCATCGCAAGGTAAGTTCGATCGTTCCTGAATTACCCCCTTTACTGTTAGTCTCATTAAAAAGGTATCACCAAGTATTGAAATATTTCATCTTTTTGAATCTGTGGAATAACGCGACTATTCTATCTCGCAAAGAATTTTTAAAAACAAATGTAAAAAAAAATTGTAAACAATTGTTAAAGGGTAATTGAAACAAATTTAAAATCCATAAATAAGTACAATTTATCTATTTAAAAAAAAGTCAATAAACTATTTAAATAAAAAAATAAATAATTGTTGAAATCAGGTCAATTGATCCTTTGGAATTTGAATTCTTATGTAAAAAAACAAAGCCAGCAATAGTAACGGGTTTTCCTCTTTTTGTTCAAAACACACATGACAATTAAAGATAAATGAGAAACCAAGTTAATGTATAAAATTACAATTGAAATTACAGTGAGAGGGTAAATACAATGTAAGTCAGAAGTTGAAGGTTAAGTAGACTTTATCTCATATAGTCAGCCATGTAGACAATAAGTATTGCTAAAACTATCATCTGATATTATAGGTCATTTGTAAAATAAAAATGTAAAGTATTGATTTATAAGCAGCTACATACAGTAGATCTGTTCTATAATGAATGCCCACTGAATGTTCCCTTATCTTCTCAATCCCATAGAAGGTTATTGATTTATTTTTATAGGGGGGGCACCTTTTTGACATTCCATGTCTTTATATGTTCCCTTATACAGGCTTTGAATTTCTGACTTGTTCATCCTACATATTGTTTGGTAGATAGAAATCTGGTCACATCCGCGACCTTTCTTGTATCACAAATAGTATTTTACTTTTCACATTCTGAACCTTATTATGATTCATTCAATTCACTGTACTTACATGTCTTACATTTAATGCAATTAAAAAAAAACACCTTTAATCATAATGCTTTATTTATCCGCAATACATTTTCTTCTGTTTTTCATATTGACTTGGTGTTTTTTATTTTCTTTTTTTTCATATGTTGGATCGTTATGAAAAAACATTCTTGGCTTCTCTGGAAATGATTTACAAGTTGTCCATCTCTCATATGTAAGTGGCAATGCCTCTGCAAAATGTCCACGATTTTCTTGCCATCGTTATTATATCTGGTCAATCACGTCTATGTCTGTTCACACATTCTTGCGGTTTCATGAAATCTTTCTTCCTATTTTCATTTTCCGTTTCTTTTTATTTCTCGGATTCCTCCTGACATTTTATATCAAATGAACAATTGCTTCAGATCCTTTTAAACTGATTGACTTGAAACACTATTCAAATGCCAAGTGTTCTTATGGAAACTATTGTATATTATATCCATATAAAAGTATACTTAGTTCAAATATATTTCAGTGTGTGTTTTGTTAACTTCTACATATATTTTTATATTTTAAAGTATTTCATTTGATTATTATTCCTATCAGTCTAATAAGGTCCTTTGCATGCCAGAGTCAGTATTAAATTCTGTATCACATGCACTCTATCAAATCAGATAGTTTATGAAATCATTAAACCATTGTGTTTATGAGGTAACATTCTTGTCAGAGGATGCTGTGCGTTTTAGTTCAACACATACTGTAACGAAACAAGTTGTGTATCCATGAACAAATTAAAAACATAAAGTAATATACAGTACATAGTGTTGTTCCTTTAATGATGACTATGTGAAACGTGCCAAAGCCTGCTGCTGTAGATGTTGGTAAAAGTCTTATGATATAAACTTATAAATTAATAAGTAACAAAATATCATTTAGAATTGCTCATGAGATCCTTAAAATTTAGGGGCATATTAATAAAAAGAGAAGTGAATGAAACATTGAGCGGGTTATTCATTCAAGTCCGAACAGTTGCGCAAAGGTCAGAATTTACATCCATTTCCCATTTCCTGTTCTTCTCGTATTTGTCAAACTCTGCAATGTCCAAATTCAGAAGCTTAAAACAGTCATTGACTTACACAGCTCTTCACATCACTTTGCTTGGGTTTGCACAATTCATTTGTCAGTTTATCAAGGGTCAGAATCTGTTAAAGTATCAAATTCAGCAAGAAGCATTGTTCTGAATTAGGGGGGTTGATGCCAGGGCTCTGATGTGATATAAGGCGACTTTTCATTCACAAGTGACAATAAAGACTGGGATAACATGATCTAGGGATTGTGAGGATGATATCACTGCGCTTTGCTTTGGCTCAGGTTGAAATTGTATCACTCCGCATCTTTACATACTACTACTGTCTGGCTGACTACACTATACTAAGCAAGAAACAGGGTCTGGCACTGTTTGCGTCTTTGCTAAGAGAATCTACGATTTAGTGAATAAGCAGTGCCAAATTCTCAATGGCCAAAGCATACCAGCCTGAAGTGCAAATTCACTTTTATTGCTGAATTCGCAATTTGATGAATAAGCCCCCTAGTTTTTGATGGAAGAAAAGGACATTTTTTTGTCAGAAAAATGAACTTTTGTTTGAATGAATATTGTTCAGTTTTGCAGTGAAAAGTAATTTGCCTTTAGTTTTCATGAAAAAAAAATGGTTGAATTTTGTTGGCAAAACCAGTTAAATCGTAGTTGATAAATATGCCCGTTAATGTAAGGAGATGCATTCTGAAGTGGTGAAATCTATTTTCAGAGTTGGCCAGTAATCATTGTTCTAATAAAATCTAATCACACTAATAATAATTGTATAAAGCTAAAAGCACATCAGTTAGAGAGAAAAAAGTCAAGGGCACAGAACATATAATAATGTTGCTATGAAACATAGTGAAGAAAGGAGCATAACCGATAAAATCCCAACTAAAGTAACCAGAATAATAAAGCCTGGGAGAGAAATGAACAAATAGTATGGGTTGGTAATACAGTTACCAAACCACAAAGGGTGTATGTCTTAAAGGCAACAGGTCACTAGGAAGGTGGCTGGGAGCTGGAATACTTCAAACTGAGCTCTTGTTTGAGACTTTCCCCACTGGGACATAATTTGGCAAAAGCATGAAATAAGTCTTTAAAATCAGGTGAGTACTAATTTGGTAGTTCAAGATTTCCTAATGGTGCAAGTTGTTTAGGACATATCACCCCTTCTAACAAAATTCTATCCAGTCCAGGTCAGCAACCATGCCTTGTAAGCTATATTTCAAGGCTTAAGATAATGTAACCGGGTATTTCAATGCATTACTTTGGTTTTATCTGGGAGTTGGAAAACTGTTTTGCATAGGTACAGAGCGCTGCATCTGTGTATGTCTGGGCATGTAGATAGATGTATGGGTATATCTGGGTATATACTGTATGTGTGCTTGATAGTGTATTAAAGTGTTGTCTAGGTACTTGCTGCTAAATCTTTGCATTTGTATGTAGCATTGAACACTGTAATTTGCCATTGAATTCTGGGTTATGATGGTAACTTTGCACAGGATATACACACAAACACGTATATCATGGGCACTAGGCACTATATATGGGTATCAGAGTTTAATTTCGATGGTAATTTTGCATCTGGGAATAAGTCTGATGAACACTCTACTGTGTTTCTGGGTATATGTTTATATTATAGATATAGGTAAGGACTGCCACCTGAGTACTTCTTATCCAAACACATGTACAATGCACATGCTGCAGTGGCTGCAAAAATCAGTTGCACTGCAGCATGTGCAGTTTACATGCGTTTTAATTTTAAAGGGATATAGTGACATCATTAATTATATGATTTCTATTTTAAGGGACTTAATTGCATACATACCAGCATTTCAAATCAGAATACATGAACTACACCAATGCAAGGTTGCATAGATTTCAAAACAACTACGGTATATCATTTATCTTCCTTTTTAAAATGGGATGTTGGATTTTATCTATGAGTGGCTTACAAATAAAAAAATGTGCAGTGTTTATATTGAATTTCATACATCTCTTTTAAAAGGCTTTTTAAGCGCTGAGGTGATCCTTCAGTTTAAGGTATGAAATGGGAATATAGAGCAGCTCAGTGAGGTTCAGGGATTTCCCTATCTGTTAGTGCAATGTACAGTACATCCAAGCATAGAACGTGCAGTGTGGTGTGCACCGCACCGTGCAAATGAACTAAGAGAAGAGAGAGTAAAATCCATGCCCTGAAAACCCCTGATTGGGGACCACTTACAGAGCTTACCATGTTATAACTGAGTTTCCTTTCCTTTTAGAGATTCTTCTCTGACTTAATTTAACAGAGAGCACTGTCTTTCAGAGAAAAGGATGCCCACCATGACTGCTACAGTAAATGAATTACATGTCATCAGTGTCCCAGTGGATACACATGAGAATTCAATTTAGGATTTTTGGGCTGGGAAACTAAAGCAAAGCCTTTAGGGACCTACTAGGTGATTTTTTTAATGTATTTATTTTGTTTATTTTTAATTTAATCAAAATGAATAAATTCCCTAATGTTCTAGGTTGTGCTTGTCAGAATACCCTAGAGCACATTGCAGGAATTTCATACACACATCCTTCTTCTCCATGCCTACTTGCACTTAGATAAACTTAACTGTGCAAAGGTATGGAGGAATGTCTATAGTGTGTATCTTAGTCTGCGGCACAGAACAGCTGCAAACTCTGCAACGGCATGCTGGGAGAACTGGTACCCACTGTCCTCTTCTCCAGTAATATTCACATCAGATGGTTAATGTGAATACATTGAACCATTTGTTAGATTGGGAGGTGGGTAATATTTAAATATTTTTAACCTTCAGGATGATCACAGAAATGTATGGAAAACCTAGTCAAAGCATCAATATAAGAGAAAAAAGATCCCTAATAAACCAGTGAGTTATGTTTTATTCATGTTTTATTGTAGTTCACAGAGAATATATATATATATATTGAAGCTACATGAGAATTGTAACTTGACGAGGGTGGGCACCTATTTGAAAATGGAGCATTAATATGTACCGAAACCTGTATGACTACACTCGCACTTTTGTATACTTGATAAAGGGAGGTGATAATCACCCAAACCGTTGTGTGTGTGAGTACGTCCTTTAATACAGTGGGGAAAAAAGTATTTAGTCAGTCACCAATAGTGCAAGTTCCACCACTT
>WMED01022295.1:0-11704 GCA_019650415.1 Pipa parva | reverse complement strand
CATTTTTTTCAATTTTGCCCAGACTGTTCCTTTAAGCACAAATAGGGAATAATTATATAATGAAGTACTTTGTTGATGAAGGAAATCATGTTCAATGAAGTTCATCCTATTATGTACAACTCAAATATTTACGATATGCTTAGGTTGTTAGGTCGGATAAGCAATATAATACAACATTAACAGGGGTATTCATTAATAGGAGCAATTATTCCAGAGGTCTGGTAACCCATAGCAACCAATCAGAATTTGTATTTCAGAATTCAAGTTTCCCTCTACCAGTGAATGCTAACTGCTGATTGGTTGCTATGGATTACTAGACCTCTAGAATGATTGACCCTTGGTGATGAATTCTCCCACCAACTACAATAACTTAGTTATTGACAGTTTCCCTTTAAGTGCGCCCATCTCTAGTATAATGAAGACAGTATGGAAGTTGTAGCTAATAAAATTTCCCATCGTTATATAATCATAAGGTAGGTTTTCATGGGACTCTCTCTCTTGTGTTATAATAATTGCTATATGTGATTAGAGCCTAAAACAGCACTTTTGCTGTCCATACAGCACTTTGAAAGTCCATACGGGCAGCGAGATGGCTCAGTGGTTAGCACTGCCTCCTTGCAGCGCTGGGTTCTGGGTTCAATTCCACCGTGAACTTCATCTGCATGAAGTTTGTATGTTCTCCCACAATCCAAAAACATACATCTGTGTGTAACTGAATAGGGAAACTAGATTGTAAGCTGCAGCGGCTGAAGTGAATGATGAATCTCTGTAAAGCACTGTGTAATATATCAGTGATATATAAATTGCGTTTATTCACCAGTGTGTTCAGAAAACTCTGCAATGTGGCAAATTCAACAGTCACGGAGTACTTTAAAAGTAGCAAATCTGGCAAGGCAAACTGTTTCAAATTCATCTGTTCTTCTTGGACAGATGAAAGTGGTGAATGATGGGGTTGAGGGCAGTTCTCCAACTGACTACACTGCACTAGGCATTCACCACAGTAGCGCTTATGGATGTGGGCGGGAGCAGTGGGGGTTCATAAGACAAAATCTGCAAGTTCACAAATCTATTTTTGTCTTAAAATCTACTTTTATTTTTTGACTAAAATTCGTTTTGTGTCCATGAAGCACACTTTGTCAAAGAAAGAAATATTTTGTGTCTGCAAAATATAATGGATTCATTTTGTACTTACAAAATTAGCTCAATGTCACAAAATGACCCGTGAACAAACGGCGCCCCACACAGCATATGAGGAAGCATATAGTGGATAAGGCCGTGGGTTATATAGATTCTGGAGAAAGGAGAAACTCTTGCCACTTCATTCTACCCACCACTAATAAAGAACAATAAAACGAATTAACTACACAGTGATGCGATTCCTAATTATGTTAACTACATCTCTTGGTTTGTTAAATATGTCTTCTGTAATGATTAACAGATTTTCACTCAACAGGTAGACCATATGGTCTCATATATAAAGGAAAGTAATCCTGAGCCAATGTCTGTGTACAATTATCAGTTTATAATAGTATTTTGCATACAAACCAATTGAATTCAATTAATCATTGTATCATGCTCCGGGGTGACTGTGTGCCAGCTACTCTTGCTTTTGGCATCATACACATACATTTATAAAACAAACAGGCATTTATATTCTCACTTACATTACGTGGGTGCGAGTTACTGTTATCTAGAGACATAATCGCAGGGATGAATATTCATTACGAGAGCAATTTCAAACTGCCAATTTAGGAAGGTTTAAACCTTTGTACAGAGGCATATTGAATACATTTTATCAAGAATCCCACCATAAATAATTCAAATCATTAAAGGAGAAATAAAGTGATAAATAGAAATAACATTTATAAGCAAGCATTATGTCAAGATTCCAAGTTGCGCTATCCAGTAGCGCTGTTTGTAAATGAGCAAACATTAATTCATAAAACGTTCTTCACGAGGTCCATTTTCATGTGATGTAATATCGGAAAGGAAATCATTTCCCCTTTGTGGACTGGTGGTGCACAGAGGACATGTGATCTATGACAATGTAAAGCACTTAGGTCATTCATTAAAGGCCAAATTCGCCTTGCATAGTAACTCCGCGTCTTTTTGCGTCAATACGATTAGGAAGCCACAAATTCACTTTTGCTTATTCATGAAGCAGTGGATAGCAACCAACGCAGTCACATGAGTTGTGTGGTGTAGTCAGTCGCACAATAGTAGTATGAGAAGTCATGCGGAGTGAGGCGAATTCCTGCAGTGAAGGGCAGTGACGTCAGACTCATCAGATCCCACTAACTGTATATAAGTGAAAAATACTTTTTATATGTCACCTTGTGCCTAGTTTATGTTTAGTAATAGACTAATTTATTCACAGTCGCCATTGTTACTTTGGAATGAACAGTCGCCTTACGCAACACTGGAGCCCTGCTATCAAATGCCTGAATTTGCTATTCTGATCTGGCGAAGGCAAACAGGCGAATTTGGAGCAGTACCCCCTGCAGAATCTGCTCCTTCAACATACTCCATCACATGCTGAATATCTGAATTACCTGTGCACGCGCACGCAAATTGATGCGAAGAGCTCCATAAGTCTGTGACTGGAGTAAGCATCAGAATTGATCGTAAATTCATTATATCACAGAGACTGATGAATAAACGGAGTTGGAGGAGTTAGAAAGGACACAAATACGGTCATTTATGTGACAGTTTGGACTATAATGAATGACCACCTTAAACTTTATTGGTAGTTATATATCCAATCAGGGGAAAAAGTGTTAAAGATCAAATCAGGTTAAGGTTTATTGCTGTTAGAACATCGGTAGTGACATCATGGGTCCTAATTTGCATTCATGATGTTTTAAAAATGGCTGCTGTGAGTCTGTAGAACTGTGTAAACGTCAGCTGGGTAGTACAGAGCATAAAAAGCTAATCTAGATGTTTTATATATTCCTTATTATTATTTTTTAATGCTGTGATTTAGGAGGCAGGGAATTGGGCTATGTAATATTGAATTTGTGTAGAGGTAGCTTTAGTTCTTCTTTTATCCAGACATTTACTTACACAGAAAACCTTATGACTTGTAGAACCACATTTTGAACACGTGTGCCATGTTGCACAAACGTTTACTCACTATTCAAGTGTCACCGATTCATCTGCGAAGGAGCAAATACCCTTCTGTCGTGATCTCGCTGTTTAGTTTTAGATAGGGGGGGTTATTCACTAAAGTCCAATTTGTTGGATTAATGGTGTGAATTCACCAGCTAAAGACAGTCGCAATAGACTGCTACTGTCGCAATCGCGTCTTTATGAGAATATAATTTATGAGAATCTTATAGGGCATATTTACTAAAGTTGAAAAACCGTATCAATGATTTTTGCCTGTTTTTTTTTTTCTCGCCACATTTTTCCTTTTCCCCTCATTTATGAAATGTGGGAAAAAATGTACTGATAAATATTGATATGGCTATAGCGCTACAACTAACATTAATGTCAATGGGGCCTTTTGATACTGATATTGCTGATTATTACGCCGGGGACTTTACAGACCCATTTCCATAGGGAATAATGGGTTTTTCGCCACCCTCAATCTGGTGAAATGTTGTCTCAGTAAAAAAAAAGAAAAAGTTGGAAAGGGCTTAGTAAATTGCGATGGCAGCGAAAAAAAGGCAAAAAATGGAAAAAACAGCGAATACCGTTTTCCGACGTTAGTAAATTTGCCCCTCTTCTCTATACTTGTTATTTAGATAGATAATAGGGAGTTATTAATTCTTAATTAATTAATTAATTCTAGGAACTGAATTTAAATTCTAATTATTATATATGGATTTAGCAGAGCTGATTCTCATGTGATATCTCAATCTGTTATTACGCAGCAGTTTCCCCAAATTTTTTATCCCTAAATTTTAAAAGAGATGTTAAATAAGAAAATCCATGCATCATTGCTGCATTTGTAACACTTTTTTGACATATTTAAATGAGATTTCCCATACCCCCCCCCCCCCCAATTAAATGTCTCACCGAAAATAATAGTTGAGCCAAGGACGGGGGGGGAAGCAGTTTACAGCGAAATCAAAGATCACTGATCAGCAAGAAAAGTCACAGATGTAGAAACATTTGCAACAGTGAAGTTTTTTTAAATATGTAAATCGGTGCTGAATTTCTAAAAGATTTGCAGGCTCCACCCCCTCTCACCTTAGTAAAAATCCACCGATTTGCCTGTGATTTACTGGGAAATCACTAGTCACATGACCAAAAGCGGAGTTGAGCTTGATTCAATGCTGAAAATCAGTAAAATGATTTTAAAAAAAAGTGCAAAAGTTTTGAAAAAAAAACAACCATAGTTTACTTCCTAATCTTCATCCTTAAATTACATTTACTCACTCAAGGGGGTAAGGTCGATGTTTCAAGAAAGCCCCCAGATAAACTCTACCCCTGGTGGTAGCTGGGCTGTAGCAGAGCTGAAGATATTAGTATCCCTTTAAGATACCTCAATATAACAGTAAATTCACATGAAACACTATGGAGAAACTACTGTAAACACAATGGAATATTTTGATACATTGCAAGGGAAATATTTACTAAAGTCGAAAAACCGTATTCTCGCTTTTTGCTATCTTTGCCCGTTTTTCATCCATTTTGTTTATTCTGCTACATTTTCCTTTTCTCCCCATTTATGAAAATCGAAAAAAATAATAATATCGATATCGGTAAATATCGATGTGCTAACACTGCTGCAACTAACATTAATGTCGATGGGTCCCTTTAATATAGATAACGATATCGATTATTATGCCGGGGACTTGATGAAATTTTACATCTCCATAGAAATTTTTTATTCTCCATAGGGAATAATGGATTTTCGCAACCCTCAACCTGGCGAAATGTTGCATCAGTAAAAAAAAAAAAAGTCAGAAAAGGCCTACTATATTGTGATAGCGGCAAAAATGGTAAAAAAAAAACCAGAAAAAAAACACACAAGGCAAATATGGGTTTTCGACTTTAGGAAATATGGCCCAATATTGTGTTCAAATGAAATAATCAGCTTAAAAAAAACAAATGTAACAAAGTCATCCCTGCTATATCCGTTACTACTAGTCATGCTTCTCTGAGTATAATAAAATGATAATTGTATAACAGAGCTTATGTTAGATAAAGGCAACTCATATATTGGGGACTTTTCTTATCTATTGATTATACACACAGCCTTTGGTAGAAGATTATAGCAGCAGTAGCATTTCGATATTAATGTTACAGCAGGGGAGATAATTCAATGTGAAATTGTACTTTGGTTATAAGGTTTGGAAATGATGTGTTTGGTGGGAGAGTCTTGATGCCAGCGTGGAACATCAAATCTGATAAACTGCGCTGTAATCTGTGTAATAATCAGAATTATCTCACTCAACAGTGTAGAAGAAAGTGGACCTGGCATCTCGTCGTGCACCGTCATCAGATATTTTCTTTCCACAACTGGCACAAGATAAAATAGACGCTTGTTGGTAGCTCTATATTATTGCACAATCAGGATAACCAGTTTTTGTTTTTTAATTTATTCTTATCGTTTCCTGGGCAATAAACAAGGTATAATGGAAACTTGTCATATGGTGATGGTGAATATGTAGTTAAAATATATATTTCCCTCTTTATATTGTATCATTACCACTTGCGTAATAATTTATAAAGTTCATTTCCACCCTTTCAATTCGTTTTGACACTTTTCAACGTTATTTTTCATTTTGCTGGACTTTTCGATTCCGCTGATTTATATAGGATTGGAAAGAAAAGATATAGATCTATAAATATCTATCACTTTGCAGTGTCTTTCTATAAGGTTCCTCTTCCATTTGAGAACAATATCAATGTCCTTATTTTTCCTATGGTAAATGGTTTTGATCAGTTACAGGAAATAATTGGTTTTCGCTAGCCTAAAGCAAGCAAACACTTTTGGAGGAACAGATCTGACAAAACTGCTTTATAAATAGGCAAAAAAATGGTAATATTGCTAAGTTACCTATATTTCGGTAGCAGGAAATAGTTTGAAAACCTTTCAAGTTTTTAAAGGGCAATGCAGTGGTTCATAGGTTTAGCACTGCTTCGTTGCAGCGCTGGGTCCTGGGTTCAATTCCACCCTGAACTTCATTTGTGTTGGAATTTGTATGTGGGTTTCCTCCCATAAACCAGAAATCTGTGTGTGTCCATATCTGTATGACTGAATAGGAAAATTAAATTGAAAGCTCCATGGGTCAGGTAGTGAAATGATTGAGACATATATCATTTATATATCAATAAATACAAATATTTCTCATAGAATAGCCATGCAGTAGCGGGGGTAGTGAACAAATACAAACACGCATAGATCCAGTTTTAAGTATGTAAAAAAAATAATTCTAATTTGTGATTAAATGAGCCAATTTAGAAGTATAAATCAATGTTTCAGGTGACAGTAAGCGATGGCGGACCCTCACCCAAGACGTCAACTGTATGGCTGGTGATCCAGGTTTTAGATGAAAATGACAACAAACCTCAGTTTCCTGAGAAGGTCTACCAGATCAAACTTCCAGAAAGAGATCGCAAGAAGAGGGGAGAACCCATCTACAGAGCTTTTGCTTTCGACAAGGATGATGGTCCCAATGCTGAAATCTCATACAGTATTGTTGATGGGAATGAAGATGGCAAATTTTTTATAGACCCTAAAACCGGCATGGTATCTTCCAGAAAGCAATTTTCATCAGGGAGTTATGACATCCTAACAGTAAGGACCCTTTCAATTGTTTTTTTCTCTGTTAATTGAGAAATAAACAATGTAATGTATTATTTGTCTATAAATTTAACGCACATTTTCTTGTAGAGAAAAATACAATCTTTTCTTTTTCTTTCTGCCATCTTCTCATATTCCTTCATTTCACTTTTGCATGTAATATTCATGCAATCTAAATTACCCAATAGAAACAAACTGACAATATATAAACACATAGTGGAGTCTTTCACCAACTTAACTGGAGAACTTCCATTGTTGTTGCAACCCTTAGCAACCAATCAACAATTAGTTTTGATCAGTTTATTGCAGTTGGAATTATTTAAACATGTGTCAGATGGGTTCCTATGGGTTAAAGCACCAACGCAAGTTTAATAATTAACATATTGATGGATATCTACATCTACCTTGTGCATGATAGTTTGGATCAGATACAAGAGCCCAGAGTACAGTTCTTGATGCAAGAAACAGTCTATATAAGGAAATTTTAACATGGTGTGGACAGTGGCTTTTAATGGTACATTAAAATTACTTTTCATCTTGGTTTCTGGAGTCTCTGAACATTATTAGAATTATTCATCATTGTTGCCATTCATTATGGTTGCAGATATTTCAATTAATTTCAGGTTCAACTAAAACAGAAAGGTACGACATTAAAACAACTAAACAAACTCAAATAAATAAAGAATAATTCAAATGCCACTCTCCCACATAAAAGTATATGCAATGTAAAAGGTCACAATAAGATAATTATAAAGATAATTAAAATAGGTTAAGTCGTTAGCAAAATCCTTAGCAGGATGTACACTTGTTTTATCATTTAGTATACAAGGCATGCCTTTCTAGCAAAACAGTTTTCTTAAAGGGGAAATATACACATTCAGAATTTTCCTTTTATTTTGAATTAAACAAACAGTGTACTGTATTGTGTAGTTATAGTTTTATTGTGCTGATTCTTTTGCTTTTGTTAAGACAGTCTCCACAGATTACTGTTAACTACTGAGGACATTTAAAATCTATGGTCCTAGGACTGCCTATGGAAACCTATTTGTACCTTTTAAAATGAAGTTGGAATGGGTCAGTGCATTCCGTAAAGTGCTCAGTTATATGTTGTGCTCTTATTAAGGGAAATTCATAAAATAAAAACCTACATTTAATCAGGGTGTATATATCCTTTAATTATTATTTATGTCAATAGTTTAGTATCTAAAAAGTGCGCTCTTGTTTTCTTCTGTGACCCTGTCAATACAGATAAAAGCAGTTGACAATGGGCGTCCCCAGAAATCATCTACTGCTCGCCTACACATCGAATGGATTAAGAAACCACCACCCTCGTCCACACCGCTGACTTTTGATGAGCCGTTTTACAATTTCACTATTATGGAAACTGACAAAGTTACAGAAATAGTGGGCGTGGTTACAGTACAACCATCAAACATCCCCCTTTGGTTCGACGTAGAAGGTAAGGTTCTCCGTTATTAACTAATCAATTATTTATGACCAGAAAAAAAAAAAATAGTTATATAGAAATACATCACCTTTAATGAAAAAAATGTAGAAATTATAACAAGATTAGCTGAAGGTATCAGCAATACATGACAAGCAATTATGACATCCCATTTTGGGCATTCCAGATTTTGTGAATAAAGTGATAGAAGATAAATTGTAGACGACCAGGAAGTTCAAGATGTTAGATTGTCCATTTTTTATGAAGTCACACAATACTCAGAAATGCATCATGCTACACTTGTACTAATATCTTCAGCCACCTTGCTTTCCTGTTGTTACATTTGCTCTTTGACAATTATGTGTACTTAACCTGTCCATTACACTCACTTCTCTCTCTTTGAATTTCCTGCCTTCGATTTTTTTTGCCAAGGGGGCAAGCATTCACGAGAGGTGTTCTATATTCTACAGACAGCTTGTGGGCGCAACTGCTCATCGGAAGGTATTTCTGGTGCAAAACTCATTTCATTCAATCACGTCTCTGCCACTTTGCACGTTCAAATTGACATTTCAATCATCTCTTTCCAAAAATTGAAAACTACATGTCTTAGAATATATTTCTAAAAATGGTTATCCTTTCCTTATTAATATATTTCCTTTATATCTTTGTGACATTACTTGCTCTCCTAATATCTTTGCTGTAAAATTTTGTTTCAGGATATTGTCCTTAAGCCAACATTCATTTATTTTTTTTTTGTTTGCTGTTACTTTTTTAAACTACTAAATTGGATTGCACTTAAAAAAAGAAAAGAAAGAAAAATTTCATGACAAATTGATTACACCTGAAGCTGCAAGATACAAGTTCAGTTTGTCCAATTTCATTTATTTGGATATTTGCATGAAGTTTAAGGAAAGAAAAAAATCATTCTGATTTATTATGGTTGTCAAAATCAAGTTATATATTGAGCTATCAAATCTCAAGCTGCATTACCTTGTCCGGCAAATATTGCATCTCTGTATTTTATTTTATCATGCTTCTAGTGCAGTTCTTAAATAGTAAAGTAGTAAAATTCACCCAGTAATTGCAGTACAGAAAGTAAAGGTACCCTAGGATTTAAATTACACAATGGAGAATATTTCTAAAGAAGGTATGAATGTTTTCTAGTCAGTTTTTGGAGTTTGTGTTGATTTTGATATTTTCACAATATATTAATATGAGATTTGCAAATCTCATGTGATTGATAAGTTGGCCTCACCATCTTTAGTTTTTCTTCTCATTATAAATAAATAACATTTTCACCATAGCTTAGACATATATGATAGTATATGAGAGGTTCTTGTTTCTTTGTTTTACAGATAACAGGTGTAGTTCATGCAATATGTATATTATGGGAGATATTAGGAGCAATAATGATTACAAAAAAGATGTTTGCCCATTTTGCTGTGCTACTTAGCTATTTGTGTCATATCCATTGTGCTTCGTAGATGAAAATAAGTAAATACTCCAGATGACCAGGCAGTATTGCAGACATTTTCAATTCCTTCTGGAGAGAGTAATTTGCATATTTTACCCACAGTGCATTACCTTAATTTTAACTCCCAGCCCAGTCTCTCTCCATGACTTTTGTGTAAGCCACATTTATGTCATGTCAGACATGTCAAAAATTTATTACACTTTATAAGATTTTCTGCACAACCCGTGCAATGCAAAATGCCCAGAAGAATTTGATGAGAATGTTTTGGTATTATTTATACTAATATTGTTAAGGTTATCTTTTCTTTGTTCAAATCTATTTTTTCAGTCACCCGTTTGAAGAATTCATTGGCCAATGTACAGAGGTGCTTTTGTCATAAGCAGAATAACAAAGTCCATTTAGTTGGATGACTAAGTTCTAAGTAATATGTAAACTAGTTTTCACTCAGATTTGCCTGTACCTTTCACTTCTGCTTTTTATCTATAGTAAGACCATTGAAATTTTAATGGATACTTTATTTTCTTCTTCTTATTAACAGAACAAAGTATTCTCTTTGAAAAATACGATATTCTCCCAAGGCTTTCAATTAAAGTCCTTTCTTGCAACTCTGTTCTTCAAACGATTTTACAGTCAATTTTTTCCCCCCGTACCAACATTTCCCAGGAAAATCAATTAAAACATTAATTGGGTAGTGCCATGTCATTTTTTCTTTTTTGCATAAAATTGAAAAAAAAAAGCATGTGATCTAACAGCTGTCTGCAGGTATCTCACGATATCTAAATCCAAAATGACATGTCAAGGACAGTTATGTGCTGATTTGCAATATCAGATGTCATTTACACAGGATACCTGACAGATGTACATATTTGGAGATTTTAAGCAAAACAAACATCATTTATATATTTAAACTCTTGATTAGCTGTGCAGATATTGAGATAAAACCATGGATCATTTCATAGCTGTGCCTAAGCAATGAGTCCATCAGATTCAGATTTGTATGTAAACAGGTGGTCTAATGTCTACATTCAAAAATTCTATTTTGCAATAAGCATTGTTCATTAAAATCTAAGCATTATTAATTCAAATCAGACTTGTACAGTATTTCAAATTGGTGTTTCCCTTTCACTGGGCAAAAGCTTCCAAAGACATATTAAGGGTGGCCGTGTATGGATCAAATTTTGTTTTAAATAACCGATTTGTCCAGGTTTGAACGAATCATCCACCAATCTTATAGTGTTTGGCTGGCAACTGATTAAAGCAATTAACCATCGGCGATTTAGTTGATTGCTACATGGAATAGTTCTGCCTTAAAACTACTACTTTCATATATACCAAATGAGTAATCATCGGTTCAGCATCAATTAATTATTTGTAAAAAAAAATGTGGTACAGAACAGAAAGAGGATCAAATTAAAATGACAGATGCTAAACATTTACACAATTACTCTTTAATGTGGCACAGTATCATGTAATATGTCAGTTTATTAATGCATTCATGTTTTATATGGCAGAAATGAAACATTTTGCAAAATCTATTGGCCAAATAGTTTACATTGTTATGTACATTTTTTTTAAATTGAAGAATATACTTTATTGACCTTATATATATGGGCTAAATTTAATAAACTTCCAAAAGCCCGATTTCGCTTTTCACAGTAAATTTTGCGAGACTTTTTTCGACCAATATTTTCCGACATAAACTTTTGATTCAGTTTTTCTATCTCGATTATTCGATAGAAAAGTAGCCATACTTGTAAAGTATACTACTAATGTAATGTACTGTATACTACTAATGTAAAGTATACTACTAATGTAAAGTATACTGTTAATGTAAAGTGTACTATTAATGTAAAGTATGCTACTAATGTAAAGAATATTACTAATGTAAAGTATACTACTAATGTAAAGTATACTACTAATGTAAAGTATGCTACTAATGTAAAGTATTCTGCTAATGTAAAATATACTGCTAATGTAAAGTATACTACTAATGTAAAGAATATTACTAATGTAAAGTATACTACTAATG
>WMED01022294.1:0-11704 GCA_019650415.1 Pipa parva | reverse complement strand
TAGTGTCATCAGCAAACTTGACGACTGAATTGCTGTGGTGGGTGGGAGCACAGTCATGTGAGTACAGAGTGAAGAGCAAAGGGCTCAGCACGCAATCTTGCGGTGAACCAGTGCCAGTGGTGATAGTTGGGGAGGTATGTGGCCCCAACCTGACCCTTTGTGTGCGATTTGTCAGGAAGTCTTTGATCCAAAGGCAGGTGGAGTGTGGGAGTCCCAGATCTGCAAGCTTGCCCACAAGTTTGTGGGGCAAGATGGTGTTGAAGGCAGAACTGAAGTCGATGAAGAGAAGGCGTGCGTAGCTCTCCTGGTGCTCCAGGTGAGACAGAGTAGCATGCAGGGCAGTAGCGACGGCATCCTCAGTGGACCTGTTAGGTCTGTAGGCGAACTGATGTGTATCGAAACATCAAAAACTTAAAATGCCTCAAATGTATTTTGTAGTTGCTATAGATTCAGTCTGTGCTTTTCAAAATGATATAAAGTATGATATTTAGCTGAGAAGAAAGAGCTCCTGATCGAATGTAGTCCGTAGGATCTATGGAAGCCAAAAAAAATTAAGTAAAAAGGAGAGGGAGCCCCTCTTAGCGTAATAAACACTTCACCCCACTCGTGAATGTAAGGAATGCTATGGGTGCTGTTTTACTTTATTACGCTAGGAGAGGTTTCCTCTCCTTTTATCTTTATTTTTTGTGCTTCCATAGAGCCTACAGACTACAACCAATCAGATGCTCTTTCTTCTCTGCCATTTATAAAGAGGGTAATAAGGTGGATTACCCGAACTTGTTGGTGAGAGCACAAGTATTCACAGTACAAGGATTTACTTATTTGACTTTTTATATGGACTTTTAATGAACATTTTCTTCTTTTATTTCTTTGATTATTTTGGTACATCTTTTGTGGTGCTATACATGTACTAAGACAGGTGTCATTTGTAGCCTTGTCTTTTGTTTCCATTTTATGATATTTAGCTGTTTAGTGTTAAAAATTGGGGTTTCAACACAACACCTGAATATGTATTATCTAAAGCACCAGAGAAAACAATGGGACTGGGTGAGGTTTGTTTAACAAGACTGCTATTAGCAACAGACAGAAAGTAAATTAATTAATTTTACTTTAAAGTATTTGTTTATAACTACAATGCCAATCCAAAAGATCATTTTAATTTTTTATATCATACTGTTCCTTTAATGTTATCACTCCAGCACCATCCATTTTATATATGTATTCAAGTGTACTGCATAGTACAATATATCTTCGTACTGTTACATACCTGGCCCACGCTCCTGCGGCGTCTTCTTCCCCTTTTGCCGTCCAAACTGAGAAGTGCTCTGTGGGTGGGCGGCTGCCGTCGCATTTTTGAATGATAGGTGTCGTTGCTTAGCAACGAAGCCGGTCCCTCCCCTGCAGCCGGCAGGGAGTTTAAAAGCCAGCTTCTCAAGCAGTGCCTTGCCTGAGTATCTTGTGTAGTTAGGTCCCGACTTTTGCTAAGTCCTTGCTTGATATATATTAAAGTTTGTCCCCTGTTCCTGTGTCTGTCCCAGCACCAGTCCAAGTATCCTGTACCTCTGTTCCTGAGTCTGTTTCAGTATTCTTCACCTACACTTGTCCCTGTTCCAGCTACCACCTGCGGAGGGTGAGTCCGAGGGCCATGACCTGGGAGTCTCTCGCCGCAAAGCCCAGTACCCCCTTGCGGGGGTTAAAGGTGAAGACCGGAGGCTCCTTAGACTCCGCACCTCAGATGAACCTGTGCCAACTTCCACAGTGGTAAGAGGGTCCACTATTTCAGTGACGCTACCAGTGACACGTACTTTATTATCTATTTCATTGATAATTGGTTGATGATTATTTCTTTTAAAAAGAAAAAAAACTTTAGGTCTCCAGATGATATTTATCAATGTCCTATAATTAAAATGATATTACTTTATTACCATTACAATTTTTGCCCATAGACAATATCTGATAATGTCAGATAATATTTTCTATTACGGAGAAATACTCCCTGCTTTGCAATTAAACATGTTTTTTTCAATATCAAAATAACCTGCTAGTATTCATGTGATAGTAATAATAATAATACATGACAAATCATTGACTAAGAAAAATGTATATAGCATAATATATACATCAAATTAAATATTAAAGAGACTCCATGTCAACTATCAGACCAAATGGAACTTTAAAAGATACTGTCAACAAAATACAAAGATTTTACTGGTGCCAGAAAAAAAAGCATTATAATTAAAAAAATAAATAAATAAATAAAGTAGAGTAACAAAGGAAAGAAATGTAAACATTTTGAAAATGTTATTGTCACATTGTCTGTTGTCATGGATAGAGGAAATGTCCTGGAAATGATGTGTGTCTATCTATTTCATCCTATTTAAATAACCTGCAGCCCTGAAATGCATTATGCCTGGCATTCTATGTTGTATGTTTATTGTAAACCAAAAGCCTGTGATCTGCGATCAATGTTCTTTCCTTTTTAAAAAGTCTTTGAGCATTATTTATAGCATGGAGATGCAAGGAAAAAGAAAAGCTTGTTGAAGTAATGCAAACAAAGCCATTTATATTAATGTAAAAAAAAAAAAAAAAATCACATCTGTGTAACAGAAATTGACACAATATTATTCGAGCCTGCACACACCAAAACCTGCACACTCCAAAACCTGCAACACAAGGAAATAATAAGAGGTAGGCTAATATCTGAGGACTAATATAAAACCTCTCTATTATAAAAGCTCTTAGCTGAAATGAAACTAATGATAAGATACAAGCTCTTTCTCATTATACAATAGCATTGGCATACCAGCAAAATTAGCTAATTATTACAGCACAGGAAACATATTCCTTTTAGTACATCAAGTAATGAACATTCAGTGTGAAAAAAATTACTTTTATCCATAAAACTAAATGCTTAATTGACCCCCAAACTGATTACAAACACATTTACCTATTATAATACGTCATACAGTCATGATAATCACCATATTCTTCTTCTTCAAAAATATAATCTGTTTCATAGATATTGCCTCCTTCCAATCTGGTGATTCTCAGATATTACATTTTAAATGAAAGGTACACACAAGAACTGCCCAGAAATACTAAAAAAAAAATGGCATATAAAATCAAACCTGTTTCCGTATCGGACACAGAGAGAAATGCACAGAACTGTCTAATTGGGGAATTGTCATAAATACCAAGTGAAAGTGTTATGGGAATCAACTACCGGTAGTATCAAAGAAAAATCCTTCTTTTAACTGTGCAAATGTTCATTATTAAATGGATCATGGGCTTTATCATAAACACTGTTAGATGCTAGAAATGTATGCTGAAATCAGAAGCAGAGGCACATTATCTGACAGATGTATTTTGGCCTTCAACTACTGTAGCAACCTGTGAGTCAACCATATGGGAAAAAGTGAAACAGGCTGTTATGAGGTCTTCTTTGAATAAGGTATACCCAGTAGTCTTATAGTGCGATTGAGTACAGTTTGTCAAACAAAGATACCTCTAGATACAGTTTACACTACAGATTTTCTCCCAGATGCTGTGGTGTTTAAACTTCAGAGAGATACAACCAGAAACTGTGCAAGTAACATACATACAGACATACCCCTACTGAAGTGCTTATAGTTAGCAGGATACTGTGATGTTTACCTTAATCTTGCTGTTCCTGTGCACCATGGGAGAGTAGAGATATCATGGTTCAGCACTTGTTAGACATACCACCCTAGAACCTGCGTTGGTCAAATATCACCTGGAATAAAAGGATGCAGCTCAATGATGCTACATGATCCAAAAATCAACTTTGAATAATACCAAGACATTTCAAAATTCTGATAATGATCATTTTGTTATCACCATATTTTTGGCAGATTTTGCTATCTTATTTAGAAAATTTTAAATTGTCTAGTGTAATTTTCCCAAGCAAAAATGTCATGAACTTGTCATAAAAAATGTGTTTGTTTCCATACCACTTCTTATCTTACTAAATAAGCACGTCTATTTTGTAAGACAATGGATAAGCTACTATAGTAGGCTGTCTGTAGTTATTCGGACCATTATTATCTTACATTACATTTTTGCATAATGTAAGCATTAAAATTACATTTAAAAAGGAAACTATTGTGACTTTTACATTTATGTTTAAAACTAAAAGGCTATAAATAAATCTCGTTGTTCAGAAATAAGGACACCACTTGGCATTCCCCATGTGCCTGCATTTTATTATTATTTAAAAGAAGGAAAACTCTGTGCTTGAGTGATCTTTAATTTGTATATTCATTTTCTAATCTTGAAAGAAAAATAGCTAATTTTTGTAACACTTTGTTAAAAGATTTTGTATTTTATGTGCAAGGGCCCATGAAGGTATAGGTGAAAAACTTTGGAGGCTATTTTTTCCACTAGAGAGATTTAACATTATTATACATATACAGTTTAAAGGCTAAGGGGATAATTCAGCATAGTGCGAAGTGACCTCCGGATTCTTCGCCTCACTTCGCACACACTGTTATGCGCTCGCTGATGTCTTGCACGCGGACATCAGCGAGTACATAACAGTGTTTGCGAAGTGAAGCGAAGGATCCGGAGGTCACTTCGCACTATGCTGAATTACCCACAAAGTACTGAAAACAAAAGGAATTGCTCTTTTTTTATTTCCCAAGTAACTCTACGCAGCAATTTTTAACCCTATGTGATTAAATACATATGTATTATTTCCTATATATAAAAATTCAGGAAAAAAATGTATTCTATAATAATAGTTGCCTTCTGTGACTGATTCATGTGTAGCACAGACAAAATATTCCATATTGTGGTGGTTTTCAAGATTTTTATCTTGACTGGGATGAAATTCTAAACCAGTTCCTAGTAAATACTAGAATATTTAGTGAATTCTATCTGTATCATTTTTGTCTTGAATCATATTATATCCAATATAATATCCAATATAATTCCTTCTAGATATAATTACATTTATTTTACATTTTCTTTACTAAACCAGTGTCTAAAAAGCATAGAAAAATTCCAGTTGGTAATGTGCTGTTTTGCAATGTAAACAATAATTGTTAAGATCCATTTTATTGCTGTATGGTTGAAAATGTATTAAGTCTATCAGAATGTTTTCTGTGTACTAGAGTCCAATACATTTCTTTATTTAGTCAAACAGAACCTTAGGTACAATTGGCTTGCGGCTATGAGAGACCTGCCCTAAGGCAGCTTTTATATATTCTTCTTTTTTTCAGCCCAATTCAAATCAATCCGTTTAGACTATTATTTTCCAACATTCAAACATACATGGAAATGTTTATATGTCTAACAGCTATAATATTCTATTAATAGAAAGCAATTTAGGACTAATATAATTACAGTAAAAGAAATGGATTGCGATTCTGCTTTCCAAACATTGTATTTGTTAGTCTATGTATCATTCCTGTAGACTGGAGACCTCCAGAACATGTTTGTGTAAAGCAGAGTGGGGACTGTACAGGTTTAGCAATAGTAGTAGCTTGGAAAGAAAAAAAACAGAAAAAATCTCTGTGTGGTTGTATTTTTTATTTGGAATCAGTTTTCTAAATAAAGGTCATGCACTGTTAACATTTCATTCACTTTATATTCAAATAAAAGCATGCTGTTTGTTTTAAATGTGTAAGATCAGCCATGGTTGTATTAAAGTACAGTAAAACAGAGGGCAGGAGTCACTAATCTGAAGGGGGTAAGTCTCTCCCTTAACCCCCAGTCTTCTGGTGGTGGTGAGGCGATAGACCTAAAAATAAATGTAAAATATGGTGTCAATCCTCATCTAAGGACCATCAACCCTAACTTGTCCTGTAGTGGAGGCCCTAAAATAAAACAGTGCCACTCATCCTAAGAACCCTACTCTCTACTTGCATGTGGGCTAAGTGGTCTGAGTTGGCAAACTCGTTCACCTTCTAAGTATTGGGGTTGGGGTCCTTACAAAAATTGGGCCAAATCTGTAAAGTAAAAATAAAATAAGTTTTTTTTGTCATCTTCTGAACTCCAATAATTTAGTCCTGTGTGGGCCTATATTGTGCAAAGCCCTTGATCTTCTCTTTGTTAACAACAATGCCCTTAAAAGGGCTTCCATCTTTACCTATGACTTACTCTATGAAAGGACACCATCTTTTTTTCTTGGTCTGCCATAGTCCACATGGCGTTCATCCGTCATTGTTGTTTTGTTGTGAAGAACTGCTAAAAAAAAATTCCCAAGGATATCTCTCCCTAGAAATTATTTTTTCTGGTGCTTTTTTACAATGAAATGTACTATTTATATAGCCCTAGGCCCTATCTGAAAGGCAACTGCAGAATACAAACCTATGAGGTAGTTCCCTATCGGGTAGTACCGGCAGCTATATGTAAACTAATTTTATATGCAGAGAAGATGAACGCCTGGAGAAGGACCTCTTTAGAAGTTTTTTTTGTTGTTTTTTTTTAGTGCTGCTTGTCAGTGAAGTAACGACAAAGGATCAGGAGTTTTGTGATGCTTTTACATGGACTACATCATGGACAAAAAGAGAATGGATTACATTGCTGATATGTGTCTATCTGTATTTACAGCATGAAAAAGAAGATGAACGGCAGGTAATTATAAATGTGTTTTTTTTTTTTTTTTTTTTTATTGATTGGCCCTATTTTAGTAACAATTCTTACCCTAATGCTTAGAGGGAGAGGATCCTAACTCCCAACTGAGGGATGCAAGTAAACGTAAACCTAATTTTCAATATTAAATTTAGAAAAAAAACCTGGACCACTACCTGAACAATTTTAAAAGATTAAAGGCTACACACAAAATGCACACTTATTAAAAAAATAGATGTTGGCATAAACAATAGAGAAAATGTATCTGTGTCTTTTACAATTATTTCATCATTTGTTATAGTCCAGTTCAAACATTCCTGGAACGCATTCCTGTTTACAATTTTATAAAATATAGTTAATAAGAACTTATCAAAGATATCACTACCCTTTATATGAAAGACAGTAGAAAGCTGCCTTTAAAAACATACATTCAGATAGCTCACACTAAATTGTTCAAATATATATATATTAACAGACAGCAAATTGTTCTCCTCATTTATTGTCCCCTGTATTGCCAGACTGGCTGCACTACAAATGCTTTAAGCAAGCAGGGTTTTCAATGTGCTGTTGGATACAAAATCTGTTTCTATACTCTGGACACCAGAATACACTTCTCAAAATTATGTTTCCTGCTGTGAGATTTTATTGCGTAATTTGTTTCAACCCATATGGTCCTAGCTTCAGATACTAAAGTTAGTCCCGTCTGTGAAAATGTTCTTCAAAGAAGCTATATTTGAACATAACAAAATAATTGTGTTACTCTTTACTTGACAAAGCTATGGTTACACCATTCCCCAACATAACCTGAAATTTTAACTGTATCGGTAAATTAGTGTTCATGATGGACAATTCCAAGTGTATGTATATATACTGTATATCTGTAAAAATATCCATAGTGATGGTTCTGTAAATTTATACTGTGGTTATCTCAAGCAGAGATTTCATATTTATTCTTTAAATGTCAATGTACATTAAAGTAACTGATTCTGGGAAACCAGTCTCATTAACATCAAAACCATTGCTGTACCCATGCAAATTTTAATACATCTCTAATTCCTCCAGAACAGTGAAGACAACTCTCTTCTCCATGTAATACAGATTTCTTTCAGTGAAAACTTATAGCAATATCTACCAGAGTATTATCATAAGATAATTGTAATTGTTTAATGAATTTTCATTATCTATTACTTTTTCTCTGCCATGTTAAGTTCTGTAATAACAAACCATGTAGCATACAACTTTCAATCTTTTCTCTATAACTTTTAACTTCTAAAACTAGAACAAATGTAAAAAAAGAAATCATTCTACCAACAAGCTAAATTATATCATCAGAAAAGCAATGACCTCGTATCATAATTCAAGCACCTTTAAAAAAAAATCTAAGCTAATAAACAGATATTATTATCATCAAAACTTTTATTTATCCTATTTATTTTTAACACATTTATAAATAGCACTATACTGTTTATTTTTAACACATTTATAAATAGCACTATACTGTTTATTTTTAACACATTTATAAATAGCACTATACTGTTTATTTTTAAAATAGTAGTTTTCAAAACTCTCCCAAATTCCCAATAAACATGCCCTTATTACCATGAACAATACGCAGACAGGTGTTTTTGCTTGGACAGCCGACTGTGACCTATTTTTACACAGTGCTGTGATAGTTGCAATGTAGCTATATGGGGGCACTGCACAGGGCACTTTCTTACTGCAGAAAAATACATGTGACATGGAATCTCATGAGTCATTGGTCTAATGGTCTACAAAAGGAATCTCATATTTAATGAGGTCATTTCTTATATCTCAATTAAATAAGTAATATTTGCATGTTTTTGTTTTGTGACAAATTGCTTTTACCAAAGTAATGAATTGATAGAAGGTTATTTTTCTTGAGTTATTAAACTAATTTTGTAATTAGGATGTTATCCAGTGAATTAACTGCATATTGAATGGGGTAAAAATAAGCTAGTTTAATATCCAAATATGGGGAAGTGACAAATTCATACCTATACTTGCCAATTTGAACTTTCATGAATAAGCCCCTAAGCAGAAAGTAAGGACACATATATGGGGCACATTTACTAAAGTCGAATTGTTTATCCCTATAAAAACGAATTTGGTTAGCTCTGGATTTAGTGATATCGATAGTATTGCCTATTTATCAAAGCACTGGAAGGCATTATCGCAGTGGATATCTCTGTGTATCGATATCGCCTGATTTAACACTGTTCTGCATTATTTACTAAGATAAGTGTTTGTTTGTTTTTTTGCTATTTCTGTTGCTTAATATATCGCCACTGTCTGGGTGGCGTTATCCATTACTTTCAATGGGGCTGTAGTCTGGAGTTATGTTTTAAGTGTAACTTATCAATATTGATATACACATGGATATCTATATCGATATTGATACCTATATCATCCCCATAGACGCAACCGGTACCACTGCTTCTACAGATATCAATATCGCCAGGATAAATGCATAAAATGCTCTAGCAGTGCTATTGCTGCATAATAATAAATGGGCTACAGGGATATCACTCAATATCTCTAAATCTATGGCGATATCTGGCGATATCTGGAGATATGAGAAATGCGACTTTAGTAAATATGCCCCATAGCCTGGTACCACTATACTGACACCTGTTAGTTATGATTACCACAATTAAAATTTCAGTATATCTGCCTTCTTCTACTCTATACAGATAAATGTTGGGAAAACCAAGACAGCCTGTTTGTTCATGTCTGTGAATTGAGATTTGATTTATCTTTATTTCACATAAATCTAGATATATGGTTATGCAGAGAGTTGGAGAATAAACAAGGTACAGAGCAAGGAATCTTTTCAACAGATAAAGAAATCATGGGAAACTATTTATTTTGATGATACTTCCTTAGCCAAAGCACGAGAGTTGATTTACTGAACATTAAAAGGAAAATAAAAGTGAATATAAACGCTTCTTAGCAACACTGTATATTTTTCCTTTAATCACAAATAAGTACAGATCATTTATGAGATAATGTGAAGAAAATGAAAAAAAAACACTTAAGTATAGTGAGTGAATTAAATTAAAAAGGAGTATTTTATTTTTATTACGCTAACAAATCATGTATTTGAAGTTTAAGAATAAAAAATATCTAGATTCATTTTGTCTGTTATCTCTTGCCTCTTGCGCAGACAATAATCTGCATTATTTCTCCGTTAATAAATTGTGATCAAATAATTGGTTAAAACCAAATACATTTGAGAATCTATGCCAGCTTCCACAATACTGATTTACATCTCTCTACCTGTAGCCTAAGCAATGTCCCTCAATGTCGCTTCAATTATCAGCCAGTCTTGCTCACACATGGAAAGAGCTGCACTTTAACATCAGAGGCTTACACATTAACCTATTTACAACAACAGATTATTTTTGCCTAAGTACAACTTATCCCCCACCAGAAACATAAACAAACTTGCTCGTTAACCATTACCTTAAAATGTCCTTCCTAGTAACTGCTGTACAGGAAGATACCTAAATGACCCTTCTGTTGCAATCCCTGTCACTCTAATGTGCAAAGTACTTTTCATTGAATTCCTTTCTCACAGTGTAATTGTGAATAAATGCGTATACAAAATATGCTAATCTTTTACTACTTAAACCTCATCTGCCAGTCAATGACAAGGATGTTAATGCTAGTTACAAAGTATTTAGGACTTTGTAAGAATACAAGTATACCTTCTAATTTAATCCATTTAGTAATAATATTGGTACTTTTTTAAAAATACAATTAAAGACCACCCATTGAGCTGAAATTAGACGCTGTCTTCAGCAGTAACAGCGGAATTCTTTTTTTAATCAAATTTATTGCAAAACTGTTTTCTACATATTAAAGCTCGGAAAATACTTGGACAAAAATCAATATAAATAGTTTTAAGAGTCAGACAGAAATCCCTGCATATTGATTTGCAAATATAATTTATGCTGATTTCTAACAATTTGCATTTTTTAATATCAGTCAGTCTAAATGCAGATATAAATAATCTGCATTAGTTTAAACTATATGGTGCATCAATATCTTAAAAGTTGCATTTATCAGTCTATTTAGGGATGCCCCAATACCTGCAACAATGCAGGGGCTTATACTGTATGTTTTATATAAATTTCATGGTTGGTTTACATGGAATTTTTCAATACTCACAAATAGTGGATAATATCCAAGATCAATATTTTTTTCAAGCTAATACAATTTTGCTATTGCAACAAGTGGAAAGACAAATTTTACACAAAAAACAGAAAAAGAGGATCAGTAGTTTCACTCATACATTTCACAACATGAGTTTTTAATTTAAGTTTCTTGATTGATAGTTTGCCCTCCTGCCCTTGATCAGATACCATGTTATGGTTCCAGAAGGTAAGTGAAGCTGCACCAGTAGGTATGCGAGTAAGACCTGGAATGAAAAATACTGAATTTATGGTTTTCTCTTTCTATAGTCAACAAAGATAAAGAGACAGTGGACTTGCTGCTAAAGCATAAGACTGACCCACTAAAAGCAAAAATTCCTAGTACCTTTGTGAATTTTTACAGACTTTCTGCACATAATCAAATATATTGAGCTAACGGTATGACAGAATGTTTCCCAGGGGAGGTGTATTTGCTTTTTTCTTATTTAAATTTGAGGGGCTTATAACATTTACAAGGCCTTTATTGGTTTTATAATGTGGGACAATTTCATCAAAATAGAACTTTTCGTCCAACCTTGTGTTTTAACATGCAATATGCTAATACATCATTGTCCTTTTTATAGGATACCAGTGCAAACAAAGCATCTGTGGCAGGTGTAAAACATGGATTGTGTAGACTTTTTAATGAAAGTCCCAGCAAGCAGCGTAGCTCATGAAAATTTAAAGAAGAGCAAATCTGTAGTTTAATCATTTATTACATCGATAGGTGTAATAGATTAGAATAATACATATAGCACTGAGAAATGACTGACCATTAGGTCATTATGCATGTAGACTCCGGCACACCAATCAGGTAAAACTCTTTCTTTCTCTTTTTTGCCGGAGTCTACATGCATTGTCGTTGTGAAGTCGTCCTGCCTTCTCCGTGCACCCGC
>WMED01022292.1:0-11705 GCA_019650415.1 Pipa parva | reverse complement strand
TGGGGGAGGGGGGTGCCTAGGGCACCTATAGGGCCAGTGCCAGCTCTGCGCATGCAGGACATCAGCGAGTGCATATTAGTCAGTCCGAAGTGAAGTGAACACTCCACACCTCACTTCGCACTATTGTGAATTCCCCCCTAATTATTCTCTGTCATCTAGAGTTAGTTTATCATACATAAACAGAGCAAATGTCATACTACATTTCCATGGTCTTTCTTTTCTACAGAAAAAAATATCAAGTTCTCCTGTTTTATTTTATTGAAAATAAGACTAAGATGTAAATAAGAGTTGAATTTTTTTTTTTTAATTTTTAACACCAGATAACTTAGAATATAAACCAGGAATTATTTACCAACCTTTAGATTCTGTATTTTAAGTATTGCATGTAAAAACGTGTTAGTACATAACTATATCACTGATTATTACTGATCAAAAAGCCGAGATCTACTGGGGTTAAACGCGAAAAGGCCGAAATCAGTCTTTTCATGTTTAATAAATTTCACCCATTATTATAGAGTAGGGAGAGTAATAAAATATGTATGCAATGTGTGTACACTTTACACATTAAATACAATAGAATAACTGTTTTTATGTGATTTTTGGGGGGTTTTAGTGATCTGAATTCAATGTTTAAGATACTTTAATATTTGGAAAACTATTTTGTTTAGAAAATATGGCATTTTACATGGGAAAACTCACCCCAAACAAAACTGAATGAACATCTGTATTAAGTTGAAAAGTCACAATTTGTCCAAATGATATGTGTAATCAGATTTACCAGCTTGCTAAAAATAGAGCCAACCACCAGAGCATCTCATAGCAATTACATAGGCCCTAATTCACCATTGTGCGAAGTGAGCCGCGAAGCGTTCGGCTCACTTCGCACATGGTATTATGCGCCCGCTGATGTCCTGCACGTGGACATCAGCGAGAGCATTAAAGGGATTCCCCTCCCGACGAGGAGACTCGAGTGCTCTCGCCGGGAGGGGAATCCCTTTAATGCGCATGCTGATGTCCGCGTGCAGGACATTAGCATGCGCATGTCGGTCTTTCTGAAGTGAGGCGAACACTACGCACCTCACTTCGGAAGATAGTGAATTCCCCCCATAGTCTTTAAGTAAAAGGATGCACAGCTAGTATCGGATTAAACTAGCAGAACCAGGGAAATCTCTCAGTGAGCCCTCTTGGAGTCTCAAACTGTACCATCATTCCACAAGTGGTGTTAAGCAGGCAGAAGACCAGATACCAAAACAAGGCAGGATACATTTATATCATAGGGACTGAAGAAAGGAATGAGGAGACAAAAAACATGTTTTTCTTAGTGGGCCCATGAACTTCTGTTTCCTTGGAGGGTCCCGGTCTGACACTGTGAAACAGCGTTACTCAACAGATGCTAATATAGTTATTATTTACATGGGACTAACTGATCTGTAAATTACTATACTTTAGTTTCATTCTCTTTTTGGAAGAGGATGAAGGTTGCTTGTTTCTAACTGCTGATTTTTACATTTGTGTACCATAGTGAACATTAACAACACTACACTAAATTCTTTTACTGTTCACAAACCAAATGCCAATGTCATGCTGCCCTTATTTGACATAATGAATCATTACAGGGGAAAGAAAAATGGTAACAGTCAAATTGCAAAGCCACTAATGTTTATTCTTTGTTCTTGGTTTTTGAAACAGGTTTCCAGAAGTCATATAAACAAAAAATAGCAAAATGGCATCAAAGTATGATTTACTTTAATGTGTTTTAGAATTTTAGTCAATTATTTGGCAGTTAAAATATACGTTTCATAGTTTTATTTCTACATTCATTTTAATACATTTCTGCTAAGCTACTTATCTTTTTTTGTTCATAAAAGAGGGATTAAAATACAATCTTTGTATCAGTGTTCACACACTTTACTGGAACTATTGTTGGTTACAAATACTAGTGGAGCTGATCTACTATGAGTCACTCACCTTATGCAACTCGGACACATTAACAAAGGAAACTCCCTACTCCTCAGGTCTATGTAAATTTTTTTTTGGTGACACTAGCCTCCTTCAATCATTAATAATGGGAGGCATGGTGTAACATCATAGGCACAAACACTGTACACAATTAATAAAATCAGGTCTTCCTCTGAGTTACTGTTGAGAAATATTGTAATTTTTTGCTTCTAATTCTGTTGATACTGTACTGAAAGTCACAGACATGACTTGATCTTGCTCACCAGTAATTTTGGATGCTCCTGAACACTTTGATGCCAGCACTATTAAGAAAACGGAAGTATTTATAAAAGTTGAAAAGTTTTCAGCAATGTTACAATGTTATTGAAATAGCAGTACTATATCAACATCACCTATTTATAAAGCTGTTCAGTCAAATTTTATGTAGTGTTGGTCCGCCTTATGGTGGCGTTGGTTATATCAATTTTCCATTTAGAAGATGATATCAATATCAATCTGCAATGGAAGGAAAACCACATAGAAAAATGCTGTAAGGTGTGTTGGTGTCAGCTGATTGATATTTATATTTATCTTTACCAACAGCAAAGTTTTCCTATTGATCATCTATAAATTCAGGGGGATCAAAATGTCCAGCCAATTGAAAAATACAATTTGAAGATCCTATCTGGATCTTGGGCAGCCATATGGGAACAGAAGAAAACCCAGGCCTGTATGCCAGAAATAGGATACTCAGGACTCTGATACAGATGCAGATTCAGGTACAGGTACAGGTACAGGGTGTGATAGTGTGATAGTGGATCCTCAATACCGCAGTAGGAGTTGGCACTGGTTAACACCAAGTTGCAGAGTATAAGGAGGGCCAGGTCTTCACCCTGAAACCCTTGCAAGGGGGTACGTCCTTTGTGGCAGGCACCTCTCAGGTTGAGGCCCTCAGAGTAACCCTGGTGGATAGAGTCACATGGAACACAAGCAGATACTTGGAATAGCAGAGCAATAACATAGAACATAGAAGTGCAGCATAACAAAACAGTCACTTATAGCAATCCTGGGCACACATTGAACTGTAAATTGGTGAGAATAGCTCCGTAAGTTTGTATCTGTTGTAAACATCTGAATTGGACACGAATACAGCACATTGCATTGTTTGCTGGCTACCCAAAGATGGAGGTGTGGTGAATAAATGCAAATTCAGACCAGTAGTCAACTTTACAGATGTTCATGAATAAGCACCTATGTGAGTCTAAAGAGAGAAAGTGGGAAACACTCTGGCAACACATCAGATACCTAGCATGTGATGTTCATCCCTTAAAAAGAACACTGAGTTAATCTCCTGGAGGTATAGCGCCCTGGTTAGAAGGGTAAGGGAAACTTCGAGTTTCAAATCCTGGTTAGGTTTTAATTTATTACCCTAGTTACTGTAGTATAAATACATTTAGGTTCACTAAGAAGTATTATTGGGGAAAATTCATCATGTTCACCCTGGACCAAGTCAAGGATATGAGATATAATCTAGGGTAAGCCTTGTTGACAAGTACCTGATAAGTGTAATTAGGTAGTCAAATGTGACTGGAGTGTTGCGTTTGGATCCTATTTGAATAACTAATCCTTTGATAATGAAAACTGTGCTGATTGGAGTTTGTTTTGCCAAATACGGATGATATGTTGTGAAAATTGTGAATAAATAGGTGAGATTTTCATTACATGTATGCCTGACCATATGCCATTAAACACAATTCCCACATATACTGTACATCTGGGTGTTTTCCTTGCATCAGAGATGTGTTTAACAGTACAAAAATCTTTAAGATGTTTGCTTTTCTATAAACTGAGTAATTTAGATTTCTGCACTTGTGTACTTTTTTCACTTGACTTAAGTGAGATGAATCATAAAATACAGTATGTTTATAGAATTCTCTGTCAAAACTTATCACAAAAATGCAATACAACTGGAAGGTCATTTCACTAGGATGCTTTCTAGTGTTGTAAAAAAAATCCATAAACAGGATTATTTATAATGTAAAGCATTTTAGGATGTATATTCTTTATATTTACTTAACTATATAGACTCTGGGTTGAATTGCCGGCACATTCTTCAAATTGGCACGAACAGGCTATGTAGGCGCTTTACTAGAAATTATATATATTCTAGTAAATAAAGAACAGCCAAAGGGTGTATCAATTCAACCATCAAAGTTCATAACATATAAGGTGTTATATATTAAAGGGTGAGTTTACCTGACGTAGTGACTTTGCATCTGTTTGTGTCACTGTGATCAGGAAGATGCACATTCATTTCTCCTTATTCATAAAGCAACAGATAGACTCGTACAATTAGACAGTGTTAGATGCTGTCAGATTCATAGTGCAGCGCAGTCATTCAGAAAATAGTGAGATGCAGTGTCATGGAAAGTGAGGCAAATTCCCCCATTGAAAGGCAGTGATGTAATCCTCACAATGTCCCATTAACTGTATAGAAGTCAATAATACATATATTTCCATGTCACCTTGTCCCTAGTTCATGTTGTCACGCTGGGTTTATTGTCAATTGTCAGTTGCCTTGTGGAATGTGAGTGTGAATGTGGATCCCTGCCATCAACCCCCCAATTCACCACTCTGAGGTGCCAAAGTAAAATGGGTGAATTTGAGGCAGTATGCCTTGTTGAATTTGTTTCTTCAACAGACGTCATTGCTTACTGAATAACCAAATGACCTGTGCATGCACATACAAAGTGAAGGTAAGCCTGTGACTGTAATAGGCCTTCAAATTGTTAGTGAATTCATCAGATTGCAGAGTTTGTTAAATTAGTGGAACTGGAGAAGTTGCAAAAGGATGCTAATTTGTGCCTTTACATGACTGTCCTTTTATAAATCAGCTTTGCACACCAATACTGCCCTTTTTCATCTTAAACCCTTTTCTCTCTCTGCCCCCCACATCTGGAATTCTATACCCCTTTATCTTCACCAGGGACATTCCCTCTGTACCTTTAGAACCAAACTGAAGTCTTACCTTTTGGAGCACTAGCATTGATATTTATCACTGATTTTTATGTATTTAATTTATTTATCTGTTTTAATATTCATTTATCTATCTGTGTTTGTAGTCTTCCTCCGTTTTAGACTGTAAGGTCTACAGGGTAGGGACCTCCAACTTCTTGTGTCAACCACACTTAAAGTGAAGTATCCTTGTGATATTATACATGTATTATGTAATGAATTTTCCCATGTCTGTATTATATTTGTATGGCTGAATTGTACAGCTCCGCATAAATTTGTGGTGCTTAATAAAAACAATTATACAATACATACATACATACAACTCTCCATGCACTTGGGGTCCATAATCAAGCTGCGTGTTGGCTGTCTTCCTATCTTTCTAGTCACTCCTTTTTTTGTCTCTGGACCTCCTCCTACCTTCTCCATTCTAGTTGAAAGTGTGATCATCAACCCCTTAACCTCTGTTTGTTGTCTTGGAGTGACTTTTGACTCTGTCCTTTCCTTCACTGAGCAAATCTCTACCACGGCTGAAACCTGTCGATTTTTCCTTCGCAGCATTGCCAAGATCTAACCCTTTCTCTCTCAGACCTCTGCTAACTCCCTCTTGCATGCTCTCATCCTATCCTGCTTGGACTACTGCAATGTTCTTCTATCTGGCCTTCCAGCTTCCAACCTTTCTCCAGTCTATCCTAAAATCTTCTGCCAGAATTCTCTCCCCTGAAGGAACAGCCTTACTTGCAATCTCTCTCTGTTCCTTGGCTCCCTGTGATAAAAAGAATTATTTAGAGTGTACTCCTTTTGACTTGCCCCCCCCTACATTTCCTCACTTGTATTCCCGTACATCCCTCAACGTCAAGTGCGCTCCTCCCAAATCAACCAGCTTTGCATGCCACATACCAGTACTGCCCTTTCTTGGCTTAAACCCTTTTCTATTTCTGCCTCTTACATCTGGAATTTTATTCTATATCTCTTTATCTTCGCCAGGAACATTTCCTCCACACTTTTAAAACCAAACAAAAATCCTACCTTATGAAGCACTAGCACCATTTTTTGTAAATATTACATTGCATCCTTAGTTAACTATTTATGATTAGTATTTATATATGTATGTGTGTGTGTGTATATATATATATATATATATATATATATATATATATATATATATATATATACTGTATATATACTGTATATATATATATATATAAATATATAATTTTACTTATTTATTTATGTATTTATAGACCAGTGTCCCAGTTGTTACAGCTCTTGTTACCCTTCTATCTGTGTATGTAAGTCTTCCTCCCACTTAGATTGTAAGCTCTGCAGGCAGGGACCTCCATCACAACCTGGCACTTAAAGTGATTTCACACTTGTAAGATTCATTTAATGTGTAATGCACTTTTCCCATGTCTGTCTTACATTTGTATTGATGAATTGCTGCGTAAATTTGTGGCGCTTCAGAAATAAAATTATATATAAATACATACATAAATAACCCCTATATAGACTTAAATTAGACATTTAGGAGGCTTATTCATGAAAATCCAATCAGTCCCATAACCTGATTGTTTCACCAGATGCAAAAGAAAAGTATACTTCCAAAAGCAATAGTGGACTAGTAGATAAAGCGGTGAATAAGGTGACATGGCTTGTTAGCGCAAGACCTCAAAACTGTATGTGGTTTTGAGAGCAAAGTATGCGTGTAATGTAATATTTCAAAGGATTTCTTAATAGGTTGAATGCATTCTCAGTGAACTTCATACTGTGTATCTCAATATATTATGTGCAACTACTTAAATGTACTGTCCATGTAACACTTTTATAAGGGGGGAATTCACCATAGTGCAAAGTGAGGTCCGGATCCTTCGCCTCACTTCGCACAGACTGTTATGCGCTTGCTGATGTCCTGCAGGCGGACATCAGCAAACACTTTAAATGGATTCCATTCTCGGCAAAGCAACTCGAGTGGTCTCGCCGAGACTGGAATCCCTTTAAATTGTTCGCTGATGTCCGCATTCAGGACATCAGCGATCGCATAACAGTCTGCGCGAAGTGAGGCGAAGGATCCGGACCTCACTTCGCATTATGGTGAATTCCCCCTTAGTATTAAAGGGACACTAAAGGCTCAGAACAAATGCCTCTGTATAGTTTAGCCAAACTTAGAATATCCTAATTACCCAGATACAACCTGTATTCAATTTACCTAGGTCCAGATGTCAGTCATTACATGTCACTCAGGGAAAGCAGTACATAGCATCCATTTTGTGATTTTAGTAACTCCCCCATAATTAAATGCCTCAACATGCAAACTATTTCATGCAAACCAATGAGATCAGTGTTCTGCAGAGTGACATAGACAATTTCATAGACTTTTCATTCCCTTTCAAATATAATGAATGTTCTTAATCATGTCAACCTTGGGCATTAACCCTAGTATGGCATGTTGTTGTATTTGCTTGTATCTTTACATGATATAAAAAAGAGCTACTAAAAAAGCGTAGTCTAGAAATGTAAATGATTAACTGTAGTGGAAGTGCATGCAACCTGATTTCGTACTTTATATACACAGACTGTGCCATGCTTCAATAGATTCAATTTCAGTGAAACACAATAATACTGCTTACAAGAAGAAGAGTCATAATAAACAAAATAGAACCCACGAGAAAGTGGGGGGATTAGAAGAGGCAATTATCATACAGAAATACATTGCTGCTGGCAGGCAATTCTTTTCTCCAGATCCTTTGTCAAAGACAGAAAACAGTAGATTTTACTGCAATATGGAGTGCTTTGTGAGATGCGGTTTAGAGATAAGATGAACAAGTGGTATGTGTTTAGTTAAAGAGAAGTGGATTGCCTTTGAGTGCAACATGATTCTCCCCGTCCCTCTGATTGCTATAGTTGTACAGAGTAGTTTTACCTTTTCTGACATTGTAGAAATGCATAAATCCTATAATGTTGAATGAGGCCTTGGGATAAATGAATGAAATGCATGTTTACCTGATGATGTTCTGTTCTTCGACCTAATCATTTGACCCTCATAGGACTGCAATTTATTTTACGGTATTGAAATAAAGCAAGGCTGATTTTGTCCCATGAGGTATACATAAACTTATAGACTAAAGTAGAAATGCCGAAAAATATTATGTATTTCAAAATCCTAAAGATTAGTTAAATCATTCATTTAGCACTGTATTTAGTGACAGATCTCCTTTAAATTTAAAAAGCTTATTAATCATTTAAAAATAAAAAGAACATTTTCTAAAAAAAAAAACTACCATGTTATGCATGCAATAGTTATTAATTCATTTTAGAAACTGTGATTTATTGGTCCTATTGTAAGTTTTTGTAATCATTTCATCATTATTGTTTCTTTATACCCCTTCTCTTAGACTATAACTGTGCTTTAGTTAATGTACTGTTTACTGTGTACAGCTTTACAGGAAAGACTGACACTATAATGAACAATTACAATAATTCAATCAATTGTCCATTAATAGTTGGGTTTCAAAGACAAAACTCCCAATGTACGGTAGATAGGACCCTTAAGGTATCTTGTTAGAAATGAAACATGTTGATTGTTAGAGAACTTCCAAACATATATTCACATTCTTGCCCAAATGTTCAGGTGCTAAAAGATCAGAAAATGAAACAAAATGAAACAAACTCACAAAATATGTGCCATAAGTAATATGGACTGTGCTTTTTGGTTTCTAGTACACCACAAAGAATTTTTAAATGACAATGATGACCAACCTCCTGGACTATATTATTTGAGTGGGTGTTCTTATTCTGCATATTAAACATTATTCTAATGAGCTGTAAAGATAAAAAAAATTAACCTTTTTAAGGCAATAATAATAACAATTCCCCGGTAACTTACAGCGCTATTGCCTACAAAATGCTAATTTCTAATTAGACTGTGTGATTTGTCTCTATCTGATCAGTAAAATACTTAGGGGGGAATTCACCATTCAGTGAAGTGAGCTCCAAAGCCTTCAGCTCACTTCGCAAATGGTATTATGCGCATGCTGATGTCCTGCGCGCGGACATCAGCATGTGCATTAAAGGGATTCCAGTCTCGGCAAGACCAAAAGAGTTGCCTCGCCAAGACGGGAATCCCTTTAATGCGCATGCTGATGTCCGCGCGCAGGACATCAGCATGCGCATAATACCACTTGCGAAGTGAGCCGGAGGCTTCGGAGCTCACTTCGCTGAATGGTGAATTCCCCCCTTAGAGTAACTTCACCAAGTGTATTCAAAATCAGTTTTGTATATTCACAATAATTATGTCTAGTTTTCCATGTACTTTACTAATGATTTGCATGCATTGGTTTGAGATGTTTACGCTACATTTCTTTGAATTATTTAGAATATATAGCTGCTAAAGTTTAGGAGGCATGGTTAAGATATATTCCTTGTGGAAATTGGAGGATTGTATGAGTCATGCAGTTCAGTAAAGGATAAAACCCCATTTTACTGGAGGGATAAGCATAACATGGTAGCTTACATGTCAATTTAAAAAGCAGCCCAAGATAAGTACATTTATTTTTTTCTGCCCACCCTCCAGCTGTGATTGTCCTTGTAATGCTTTTTCTGTCTGCTCCAGTGAGTCAAACCAATCCCTTGTGTAACTGTGTGCCGCTACTCATATACGCTGCTTTTTTTAAATGTTCAGTGTGGGCTTAGCAAGTGTTTACTTTATGGAACCAAATAACATCATCTTCAAAAAATAAAAATTATAGATATTGTGTTTCTTTGTACCATAAAATGTTTGGATTTGCCATTAGATTTCCTTACTTCAGATCACAAAAAAATAATAATTTCTAATTATACCGAAACATTTTTTTCTGATTGCTCTTACTGCGTAATACATTTTGCCTGTATCCCATTGGCTTAGCTTCTCCTGGTATTTGAAGCAGATTTTAATGGTGCGAATGAATCTTTGAGCCAAACCCTTTTCCTACTAATTTGGCCCATCAAATGTACCAGTTAAATCTGTTCCATGTTTTAGATAATATAATCTTTTATCCAGTATTTGTTCATATCTCTATTAGTTTCATAGGTTCCTATGTATATGCGCATGTATATTGGCTTGATATCTACTAATTTGAGCCTTGTCATTGTTAACAGTAAGGTATAGAAGAATGTATACTTGATCCAAAATCTTACTGTATTTTTTATCCTTTTATAGATCGTTTAATTAGAAATAACCATCTGCTGCCATTCTTTGAATCATATCCTCCACCTCTATTCTGTCTGTGTACTTGGATAATGTTGAGACTTTCTCAATTTCCAGCTACAAAACAATCTTCTTTCTTTTCTTTTTTTTTGTACAAAATCCATTGTCTATTTGACAAAAGTGACATGCAGAGGGAAACAGTGAAACAACGACTGGTGTTATGAGACTAATTTGTAATGTCCGTGGATTTGTTAGCAAAACAGTAAAAAGTGTCAAGAAGAACCATGAGGGACATGAACTTCCTGACAGATGAATTGTCATTTTTACCAACAGAAGCAAACTGTGTAGAAGGAAAGGTATGCAGTGGATTCTAGAAAGCAAGGATGGATTTTTTTTTCAATCCTTTGCGACATTTAGACAAAGTTTTATTTTTACAGGTATCATATATGCCACATAAATAACAATAGGATAGTGGGTTCAATTTATTGAAGTGGTCTAGGAAATCAATTAAACATCATAAAATTCTGACACAGGAAGTATTGGAGCTTGTGTACTTGTCCCATTTTCAGCAATTTTGTTCTTCAAAATGTATGTGTGTTTATTTGTGTGTCAAAAAAAGCTATGAACATATTGACCTTTACAGCTTCCATAATGACATGCAGTAATTAATTGTGGGAGGTGAACTATTTCTAATGATCTAAAACTGATTTCATTTGCCCACATATACAAACTGGATTCCAAAAAAGTTGGGACACTGTACAAATTGTGAATAAAAACTGAATGCAATGATATGGAGGTGTCAACATCTAATATTTTATTGAGAATAGAACAAAAATCACAGATCAAAAGTTTAAACTGAGAGAATGTATCATTTTAAGGGAAAAATATGTTGTTTCAAAATTTCATGGCGTCAACAAATCCCAAAAAAGTTGGGACAAGGCCATTTTCAACCACTGTGTGGCATCCCCCTTCTTCTTACAACACTCAACAAAAGTTTGGGGACAGAGGAGACCAGTTTCTCAAGTTTAGAAATAGAAATGCTCTCACATTCATGTCTAATACAGGCCTCTAACTGTTCAATTGTCTTGGGCCTTCTTTGTCACACCTTCCTCTTTATGATGCGCCAAATGTTCTCTATTGGTGAAAGATCTGGACTGCAGGCTGGCCATTTCAGTACCCGGATCCTTCTCCTATGTAGCCATGATGTTGTGATTGCTGCAGAATGTGGTCTGGCATTATCTTGTTAAAAAATGCAGGATCATCCCTGAACGAGATGACGTCTAGATGGGAGCATATGTTGTTCTAGAACCTAAACATAGTTCTCTGCATTAATGGTGCCTTTCCAGACATGCAAGCTGCCATTGCCACAAGCACTCATGCAACCCCATGCCATCAGTGATGCAGGCTTCTGAACGGAGCGTTAATAACAACTTGGGTTATCCTTGTCCTCTCTGGTCCGAATGACATGGCATCCCAGTGCTCCATAAAGAACTTCAAATCATGACTCATCTGACACAGAACAGTCTTCCATTTTGCCACACTCCATTTTAAAAGACCCCTGGTCCAGTGCAAA